>JADBJO010002346.1:172500-175000 GCA_016801955.1 Conus betulinus
CCGTTTTGAGTAAACTTGTAATACAAATCATAAACGTATTATTGTTGACCTGTTGGTGCCACATGTTATGGATATTTTTCGGGGGGGTGGATGGGGGTGGGGGGGGGGGGGTCTTTGCCATTTCATGTTTGTAAATATTGCTGTTGTATCCTTTTTCTCTCCTTTTTTGTTTTGCCTTTTTAAAAAAAAAAAAATCTTACACGTTAAAGATATGGTAATATGTCAAAAACATCACTCAGAAAGGATAACCAAACCTACAGATTTGTTTGTTAAAAAAGTGTTTGATTAATTATCTTTTTTAAGTGTGTACTATATTGATCACTGAAAAAAATGTCCACCAGAGAAAAAAAAAATCTCGCTAGATTTTCCATGAGAAAACAGTTAGAGTAAGTTTGGAAAATATGGATTAGCACCAGGTGTGCAGACACATACTGCTAGGGAACGGTAGTACATCTCCTGTGCGTGGTTCAAACGATCCTGGTCCAGGAAATGAGGGAGTGGCAATGATCAATGGACCCTATCATTATCTGTCTCTCCCTCTCCATCCACCCCCCCCCCCCCCCCCCCAAGCTCTCCCCTCCAAACCACTTCTCCAATATTGCCCCCGCCCCATCTTTACATCTCTTGCTCAAATAGGATTTTTCATGTGTGTGTGTGTGTGTGTGTGTGTGTGTGTGTGTGTGTGTGAGAGAGAGAGAGAGAGAGGAGAGAGAGAGAGAGAGAGAGAGAGAGAGATTGTGCGTGTGTGTGTGAGAGAGTCTGTGTGGAAATCTTCGCTGTAGCTTTTATTGGTCTGCATTAGGACCGTTTCTTTTGAATCATATGCATTTGCCTCAGTATACGGATACTGAACCGGTAACTCCATCGCAAAGGCGACTTTGCTTATGCCAAAAAACTCTCTCTCTCTCTCTCTCTCTCTCTCTCTCTCTCTCTCTCTCTCTCTCTCTCTCTCTCTCTCTCTCTCTCAGTCTCTTCTCAGTTCTGTACAAACAAAAAAAAATCGATTAATGCCATTTTCTGTGATATTACTGCTGCATGTCGCACATTACCAACAAAACTTTCCAAGGTTCCGAAATCATCTGCCAGACTTGCATACAGCGTGATGACGACCCTGGTCACTTCCTCTTCAAAATAAATCTCTTAGCTGGGATTCCAAACTTTGAATCCTTCAGCATACATTTTGTGGTTTGTGTCACAACTTTTTTTTTCTTCGCTTTTTCCCCTTTCTGTCTTTCTGATCCTCTGTCCAGTCGTCCTCCCTCCACGTGGATCTGACTAGCTGCTGACATACGTGTTCTGTCTGTTGCTTTTACCGAACTCGAAAACATCTGGCTTACGCCTTTTCTTCCCTGGCACCACCGTGTAGAATGCACTGCCCTTTGAATTACGTTGAGTACTGAATGCTGCAGTCTTCAAAACAACACTCAAACCCGAAACGTGTTTGAACGAGTGATCTACCGTGCTTGGGCGTGCTCTACATGCTACTTACTATTTGTCAGGGGCTACAGTGCATGGATGTGTATGTATACAATTGAGTATTCTAGTCATGTGTGTGTTTTTTTTTTTTTGTTTTTTAGTTGTTTTTTTTTTTTTTTTTTTTTTTCTTGCCCGAGATGCGTCATGTTACTGTGAATTTATGTCATTGCATTATTTCTTTAAATTGTGTTTAGACCTATGTGTACATCGGCTGACGTTTTTGTCCATTGCTGCTCCCTAAGGTTGTAGAATGTCATGGGTCAGTCACTAATATGGACAAGGCTCTGCATAAATGCGTCTTTATTATTATTATTATCATCATCATCATCATCATCATCATCATCATCATATTATATCATCATATTATCATCATCATTATTCTTGTCGTTATAATTGTTATTGTTAATATCATTGTTAATATTATTGTTGTAGTTGTTGTTAATTCGTTGTTGTGTTATAATTGTTGTGTTGCTGTGGCAGTCGTTATTATTTTCATCACTTCTGCCCAAATCGCGTGTGTTTGAGAGAAAGAGAGAGAGAGAGAGAGAGAGAGAGAGAGAGAGAGAGAGAGAGAGAAAGAGAGAGAGAGAGGAGAGAGAGAGAGAGAGAGAGAGAGAGAGAGAGAGAAGGGGGTGGGGTTGGAGGGGCGTCAAGGATGCTGACACTGTTGTTGCCGCTCCTTTTTGTGCAGATAATGGCAATTGAAAACCGAATCTGATGTGCGTTTTAATTTTGAACTTTTTTTTTTTTTTCGATAATGGAAGCTGGATAGTATTTCTTCACTATTACCTGTTCGTATTGGACGCGACGTTTACAATAGTATACATTGCCTACGCAGGAACACATTTCGGCCGTTTGACAAACCAGAACAGGGGAGCACAGCGGGTGGTAGAAAACTGGATTTTCAGTTCAGGTGATAATACTCTGCGAAGAATGGTGTTTTGGGTACACCCACCCCAACCCCCTACCACCACACAAACCACACACACACACGCATTAACACACAGGCATACACATACACACA
>JADBJO010002346.1:180000-182500 GCA_016801955.1 Conus betulinus
CTGAGAGTTCTCTCTTTTGGGGAGGGTGGACCATGTCAGTGCCTTGATGGTCACAAGTGTCCCCCGTTCCTGAACTTGACTGCTGCGCGCGGCACAGGCACGGTGCTGCAGCTGCTGGCTTCGTGTATTCCTTCCCAGCCCGCCTGTTCTTGAATTACCGGGGAGGTTCTTTATCCAGCAGTTGGTAACATTTCTGACTTGCATTTCAACAGTTATAAAATCAGCTATACTTAGAAGCCAGTTGCGGACTTTTTCCCCCTTTACCTTTTTAATTCCGAATTTGAAACTGTTTCTTTGACTGGCATCACGGACTGACCATTGACTTACATGCGAATACAACATTGTCAGCGAATGAAAAATAGAGGTAACTCCACAGGACCATTCCCCAGCTCGGCATCGTGGCGACCATTGTGAAGAGTTTAATGAGGTGATTCACTTATGTAAGAATGGTACAGTGTTGCGTATATATGCGTGATGTACACTTTAAATACAGTTGACATGTTCCCACACACACACACACACACACACTTCCTTCATCAGTTCCACATGATCTTTCTCCTACACGAGACCAGATCACTGAAACATGAACGTCTGATGACAGAGTATTCGGAACGCCACCTGCCTCCGCCCTGGCATTAACATTTACTGTAGCAGAGAGTCACTTTAGATCGCTGAGTGCACGCCATGCAATCCCACCACTGTACGTAATTTATAATCTCGGATATAAAAATTGAAGTCGTTTCCATACCATTGTAATAGCAAGAGACAAACGTAGAGATGATTATAGAGTGGTTTAGCTAACATCTTCTTGCACGAAAGAAGGGAAAAAGGTGGGGAAAAGAAGTATTAAAGTTGTGTGTGTGTGTGTGTGTGTTGTTTTTTTTTTTTTTTTTTTTTTTTTTTTTCACAGACAGCATATCCAGGAATGCCAGAACCCCAGTACTACACACACACACACACACACACACACACACACACACACACACACACACACACACACACACACACATATATATATATATATATATATATATATATATATATATATATATATATACTTCATCTTCATTTTTTTTTCTCAATTTCAAATCTTTGCCAAGTCATTACTATAATGATGGAAGAATTGTTAACCTGCACTTGTTTCCCCCCACTACTTAATTGTGCAGCGTTATATTGCTTGGTCACTTAGTGGGTGATTGCATCTTTTAGGAGATCCAAGTAAAGGTTGTTCTGCACAATTTTTAGCCGCTGACAATGCTTGGGTTATAGAACAGCAGAGCTGACCACTCACATTGTTCCATATCTTTTGATCTCCCTTGTATCCTTAAATGAATCCCCAAGCATAGGCTCAAAGATTGTCTCCTACATTTTATACTGTTCGCATAATGTCTTTAGTTTTCAGCAACTTTCTTCCTCTCCACCACACATTTGTTTTGTTTTATTCTACTAACTTTTGCTGGCTGCTTTGGGGGTGCTGTTGGATTCTTTTTCGAACCCTTGGCGGATACAACACCACAGAATTATGGACTGTGGTGTGTCTCTATTTGACGCCAAGAGCACAAACACAATCAGCTGTGTCTCCCTGATGAGTCCGATCCAGTGGATGAAAGGTCTCTGGAGCAGACGACATGTAGAACAGGCGATATGTACATATCTGCCTTCGAGAGAAGATACGATGGTTTACTCATGCAGCTATAAAAGAGTTTTCATATTTATGATATCCATTTTCCCATTCATTTCATCTTCAATTTTTTTTTGTTTTTCAATTTGAAATCTTTACCAAGTCATAACTATAATGACGGAAGAATGGTTAACCTCCACTTGTTTTCCTCCACTAATTAGTTATATATATATATATAAAAAGTGAGAGGTAGATACTGGGTTCTGGCAATCAACCTTCGATATGTGAGCTTTGCAGTGCATGTTGACCAGTTCAAATTTAGCAGTGCATGATTTTAGAAACTGTCATAGCGAGGGTGATATTGTGTAAAGAAACACGAGGATGAATGTAATTGTGCCCTATGTTGCCCTGGTATTTTTCAACCTGGGAATACAACTTTTGCCTTAAAAGTACGATGACCTAGGCCTATTCATGTCGGCAGTTTTTACTTTTTAAATGAGATTAAGTGAACAAGTCGTTTTTTCTTCCTAAGCACAGGGTAACTACTGTCATGTGATTTCAATTCTACAGCATCTTCTTCGAACAACGTTACTGTAAATAAATCGGTTTACAAGAGTGATATTCGTACGCCCTTTACGTGGGCCAGTGGGCTGTTCTTTTACTTCAATTTTATCTAATCTCTCTCTGTCTAAGTTCTGTAATTGATTTTGTGTCTTCACACAAAACCAGCAAGTTTTTTTTTCCCTTTTGTTATGTTCTACATATATATTTTTGTACTCCTAGTTCTTATAGAACAGGGAGTAGTTTACAATGGGAACGACGAAATGCTGTGTGTCTGTCCATGGTCAAAATGTGCTCCACTCACTCCAGACAAACTTC
>JADBJO010002346.1:190000-192500 GCA_016801955.1 Conus betulinus
CTCTCTCTCTCTCTCTCTCTCTCTCTCAAAAAATGACAAGAACCCCCCCCCCCCCCCCTTTGGAAGATAATTGTTTGTTGTGTTTGTTTGTTTTGTGTTATATCAAGATTTGTGCTCTTGTTCTTTCTGTGCAATTCATGTCGAGTGAACAAGAGATTGTTTGGTTTCCCTTTCGCACCTTATGGTTTCCCTCTCAATAATTGCATCAGTGTATTTTTTGCTTGTTTATTTCTGTAAAGGTCTTAACCTCTCTCTCTCTCTCTCTCTCTCTCTCTCTCTCTCTCTCTCTCTCTCTCTCTCTCTTTAGATATTACACCATGTCCACCACCATCTTACTCCTAACATGAACGTTTCACATGATGCCAGCCCTTGAGACGTCTTTCTTTTATTGTGTCTCGCCTCAACTTAAGCTGCAGTACATGCGCTATAAAGAGAAACACCTGCAGGGCATTTTCTCTTTTAGACTGACTGCTAGACACTTAAGATGAAAACCTGTCTTTTTTCCTTTAAAAGAACAAAAGGACGTACTTTTGTGTAAGCCAGTGAATAACATAAGAATGATTGCCCTTTTTTTTTGCATCTGAAGAAGTCCCCAAACTATCAAATCCAAATTCAGCATGAATTCTGGAGGTTTTACAAAAATCCAAGTTCCCACAACTAGAATTTATCTATTTAAGCAAGTTTTTGTTATCCGCGCCTTCTGCTGTGAAAATTTGTTTCCACCTGAGATGAAATGACATTTAAGCTCAGAACCTTACAGAAGAAAAAACTGTTCACGTAGCTTGCACACACACACACACACACACACACACACACACACACACACACCACACACACACACACACACACACACACACACACACACCACACACACACTAGTTATGCAAATATACAGTATCAATGATACTGCGAATACCTATCCACATGCACGCTATTACCATACCATCAATAAATAACTCATCTGCTCACCGTCCCAAGCAATTGTAAATGCCTACGAGTAATCAGTCAGTCATTCCCCTGACCACTGGGGTCGTTGGGGGGGGGGGGGGGGGGGGGGGGATGATGAGGCAGCCGCCGTTTCTTTCCAGGCTCTTCTGTTGGTGGCTGTCTTGAGGAGATCTGGCATGGTCATTTTGGTGCAGTCCTTTACATTGTCGGACCAGCTCTTTCTCTGCCGTCCTCGTCTGCGCCCTCCTTCACGGTACCTTGAAGGATGGTTTTGGAGAGGGTGTTGTGACGAATGACATGGCCAAACCATGCCATCTTCCGTCGTTTGACGGTTGCCAGAAGTGGTTCGTGGGGCCCAACTAGGTTAATGACCAAGTTCCGCACATAATCATTGGTCGAGTAATACCGCTTCAAAATAAACTGCTTCTTTATTGAGTGGACACGCAATGTCATTTCATGCAAATATTGTCCATTGCGAAAGATTTATGACGTACTAATGCCTTGTTTGTGTTTGAGCCAGCGTACAGCTAATCATATAAACGTCTGTTTGAAAATAAGAATGTTAATCTACGTCACCTTTAATCATGATTTGAAAACTGTTGTGGATAGGTTGACTGACTTCACATATCAACCATTTACTTAGGTGAAGTACAACATTGTCAGCTTGTAAAAAATATAGATAACTGCACATGGCCATTCTCCAGCTGGGCATCGTGGCGACCACCTGGTGATTCAATTAGAGTGTGAATGGCACCATGCGAACATATATCTGCTTGCTGTGCACCTTACGTGTAGCTGATATGTTTCACAAACTTGTCGCCACATTTAACTCTCGCTAGATATAATATTTACATGCTTTCTATGTGTTTATACAGTTAACATTCATGCCACTATCATCAAAACTGAATACGACGATTTTCATAATACTGAAGCAATTGGTCTCTCCACACGCATAATAGGCTATTAATTCCAATTGATGAAAGATCGTTTGGGAATAATCACTGTGAAAGTAGACTTGCATGATGACAGTACAGAGAAGGAAACAGACGGTTGCAAATGCATGCATGCATGTGAGTGCACACACACACACACACACACACACACACACACACACACACACACACACACACACACACACACACACGTGCGCGCGCGTGCACGCAAACACACATATATACACGGCACCCTTATCAATTTCTACATTATATTTACCCAACAGGAAAGCAGATCACTGATATAAGCGTCTAATAGGAGTATTGTGTGCCTTTTACTGTAGTAGTCAATCGTTTTAGATCACAGAGTGCACACCAAGCAGTCCCACTGTTTTTTTTTTTTAAGTAAATATGGCAATAAATCTGAAGGTTTTTTTTTTTTTGTTGTTTTTTTTTACCATGGTGGTGGCGAGAAATGCAGGCATAATAATCATACAGTGGTTTAGCTAAGATCTTCACATGTAAAAAAAAAAAAGAGGAAGGAAGTGAAAAAGATTGTTGATGTGTGTTTGTTAATCTTTTTACAGACAGTTTATGTGGCCCATATGACGCATGTTGAC
>JADBJO010002346.1:207500-212500 GCA_016801955.1 Conus betulinus
TCGATTTTCCGCTGGGAACACCACAACATTCTTCTCGGCCTGCCTGTCACGTGGCGCGTGCTGACCCTAGAGATGTCTGTCTTCCTATCTGTTTGGTGGTGATCGTGCCTACACTGCAACTGGAGCTGAAGGACAGGTACATGCGGGTGCACACGGCCTGGGGACATTCTTCCATTAGAAACAACGGTCGACACTCGAGCTTAAGATGCCCGTTTCCTCTTGGAAAGGGAAAAGACGTGTTTGTTGTACATTCGCGTATAGACACACATATGTTCCTACATACATGCATGCATGCATGCATACATACATACATACATACATACATACATACATACATACATACACATACATACACACATGCATCCATCTATCCATCCACACACACACACGCACATACATACATACATGCATCCATCTATCCATCCACACACACACACGCACATACATACATACATGCATGCATGCATACATGCATACATGCACGCACGCATACATACGTTGATGAATACATACATGCATACATGTATACATGCATTCATGCATACATACATACGTACATACATATGTACACACACATACAAGCATATACATACATACATACATACATACATACACATTCATACATACATACACACTACACATACACACACACACACACACACACACACACACACACACACACACACACACACACACACACACACACAGATACGCACACATATACGCAAACGCTCGCGCCAGCGCGCGCACGCACACACACACATAGATATATAGATAGACAGACAGACAGAGAGAGACAGATAAAGAGATAAATAGATAGATAGATAGAGGGACAGACGGACAGATAGATAAATAGATTGATAGACACATATTCTACACACCTTCAACCCGCAGCCTTGTTTGATACTGCGTCATCCACACAGCCATAAGGTCACAAATATGAGTAACTGAATACATGTTCTTTCAAAATAATCTGCAATTGCGGCGGCCCACAAGGTTCTGTTCTGTTCCGGACTGCTTCTCATTTGCGGTTTTTTTTTTTTTTAATTAATTTTTTTTTTCTTTTTTTTTTTTTTTTTAATAAATCATCCGTTTGGGCACATATGAGAGATTGACGTCATTTGTGATCTTCTTTTCTCTCAAGCACTTTCACAACAGAGTGCAATCGATGTCTCAGGATAGTGCAAACTACAATCTTGTGGCTCTTACCTTGCACAAAAATGAAATGTATGTTATTAACATCAACGAAAATACAATTCAAAAAAAGGTCGTACCTCGCTTCTCTCCTTAATACACATAAAATCTCGACCGAGTACGTAAGCGGACATAGCGTTATTCGTGTAGACATGGATGAAAATTTTAGATGATAATCATATACCAGTCACATCTGCAAAATTGTTGGCTCGCAGTATGTTTTGTTGAATAACTTCGATATTATACTGACACTGATACTTTGAAGTATTTTTTCGAACCCATGGCCTTTCTCATGCTAATCCCGCATCTAAAAATCTAGATATGCTGACGATGATTACATCAAAAAATGAAGTCAACGAAAGACAGACAGGGAGCTAAGCTGATTGTTCCCCAAGTCTACAGCAGCCACCGACAAACTAATTAAAATGAATATTTTACGACTGCAAAAACTAACAAACCTATGATATGATGGTAGTGATGTTGAAAGCATATACAAACATGGCACCTTCTTAACTTATCGATGTCCTTCAAAATGGAAACAAAACGTAGTGATTAGTACAACCACATGTTTCCACAGGTTGTCATCGATTCGTTCAGATCCATCTTTTTGTGTTGGTTGGACTGTTATATGGTACTCTCTTCGTGCGTTCATCAAAGTATGTCAGTCACTGCAGTTCTTTGAATTAGTCATACGAAATTGGTACTGTAGTATACATCACTGTGATTGGTGATGTCTGGATACATTATAATGGAACCTCAACACGCCTGGAAGGCCTACATCAAGGAACAGAGGGAAACGCATGCATCAGTATCACTTGGACAAAACTTGCTGAGGCTTACTCCTCATGACAGATAAAAAGCCCTTTGTGTAAAAGTGTGAACAATTACGTGACATGTTGAAATTGGAACACGCTATACAGGAACATGCCTTGAGTGGTGGTGGGACAGTGTATGTTTGTAAATTCTGTTCGTAGTTTTGGGTCTGCAATATAACAGACGGACTTTTCCCCGTCATCTTTTGTAAATAAGCAGATGGGAAGCCGCATGCCTGAATAATAGCAGTCCTGAATCGTTTTAATTACACCACATTAGAATAACTGATACTATTTACTAGACAAACATTATTATTAGAATGATGTTTAGAGAGAACAACTTTACAGAAGAAGTGGTTTTAAGAAACATATTTGGAAGTAATTGCTCCAGTAGAGTATAACAAGAAAAAACATGCCAGCCGATTAGATTCAAACTACCTGACCATTGGCATTATCTGACTTCCTTCTCTCAGCACATCGGATACTCGATAACTTAAAGTGCCCTTAGCAACTCGTCAATGCAAAAATAGCAACTGTCGCCTTAATCGTGTAATTCATCCGCTTTTACCATTCTGATGCTTTTTCACTTCATTTGAGAATAAAACATGCGATTTTTTTTTTCAGGAGAATTAAAGGACAAACGAATTCACAGACCATCATACTCAACCATAGTTGAAGTGCTTCGTTTGGTGTCACCAACGACACTCTGCAATATCAAAGGAGATAAAGCAGACTGTAGCGCTGCTAGAAAACAGGCCAGAATACAAACAGACACATGATACTAAATTACAATAACGCATGATTTATGTGCAATACGAAATAGGCAAGTACATTCTCAACAGACATGCCATCTGCGGAATTACCAACAATAAAGACAAATACTCAAAACAATATTTCCCTGATAGCAGCCACCGTTTGAATGCCAATGCATGAAAAGGAAATATTATTTTAAAACCTGCTGTTAGCGTTTTTTCTCCATTCTGACATGTAAATTACTTTAATTAAGTATCGGGTTATCAAAAACGCAGCACATTGATTTCATTTCTAAATTCTCCATCTGCAAAATATTGCAAAGAGCTCATATATATGCATCTGAAATGCGGATTTAATTGTTAAATGCATTTTACTTCACTGCGCATGTAAGGCGATTTTTGTTCCATTGAAAAGAACCAGAAATGCAATGCCGGTTTCATTCCTTAAGCCTTATCAAACACAAATCAAACGTTTTCGTCCCAAACTGGCCTGTTAGCTTTATCGTATTTCATTTCTTGCAAACTTCTCTAGACTCACACCATTCTCTTAATTCTCTCTTAGTTTTCTTTCACTTCTTTCTTTTTCTAGCCCTGCAAAGGAAATTAAGTTTTCACTGCATGTTTGTCGGGTTGTTCCTCAGGTAGATTATTCAAACCCTTCTTTACCTCTTTTAACCCAATTTCGACACAAGATAATACGTGGCCCAAAGATAAAGCCATATCATTTGGAGAGGGATTATCTGGAGCAGATCTAGTTCAAACGGTGAATATGTGATCGTTCGTCAAGATTTATGAGTACATGGGCCATGGAGAATAATACTTACTTAATTACTCTGTTGGAATGATTTTTTTTTTTTTTTTTTTTTTGCTGTCCCAATCTCTGCGCCACCTCAGAGGCAGTGCACCCACGCCGCTCATTCCGACACCCCGTCCACAGCCACAGCCCAGTCGGCCCCGCCGCAGCCCCGGCACCGGCAATCCACAGGGAGCAGTCTTTGTCAAGTCGTCAAGAGGCAACCCACCGGAGGAGACACTGCACTGCTGCCGACTTCGGTGGTGTTCAGTGGCGCCTGTTCGGATCTAACATACGCAGGACACCACTACTAAACCCCCTACTGACGACAATAATTGCTTAGTCGCGGAGCCGGCGTGAGTGAGCTCTCCCTCCGGAGGGCGCCACCACGTCCGTCCAGCGACAGCCCCCAAGGACTCACCGATACGGTGACCCCGACGGAACCAAACCAAGGCCACAGACGTGGGAGAGGACATCGAAACTGAGGTCACCATGAGAGCAGGGGATGAAGGGCACACAGAATCTGAGACTTTTTTTTATGCTGATCGATGAGAATGAGGATGATGATGATTAAGATGATGCTACGGATTTCCATTTTGGTCTGAGACTACATGACAGGGCTGTACTCTACGCTTCCTTTCATAATATATCCCGGCGTCAACCAGGCCCGAGAGATACAGGCACCTGCAGTGTTGGTCAGGAAATTTGAGCAACACTCTCAGAAACGCATCCATTAATGGATGAAACTCGACTGTGTGGTCCCAGTCTTCCCAACTGAGTCCACAGCAAACTCAACCTGGGTAGGAGCCGGTCGGGGCAGAAAAACCCACATGACTCTGATGGGATTCGAACCCACGACCTCCCAGCCTGGCGTCCGCGACGCTAACCACTTCGCCACGGCGGCTGGTGGAATGATTACTTCCCCTATCGATTAAAAATGAATCCAGGAATTAAATACATTAAAGACAAAATATAACAAAACATTCCACTGAGCGAGAACGCTGTTAATACGCCGCTACTCTACAAAGTGGTATTCTTCCCATGGAACATGAAGACTCTCCAGGAACATAAAACGTAGATATTTCTTATTTCATTGATCAATTTAACACAAAATGCACAAGAAATCAGTACCTTTTTCCTCCATGTCAACAAAAGTTTTCTGTGAGAAATTTTTGTTAACATCCATGTAATAACTCTTAAGACAGATTCAAAAGATGTTAGAACTTGGTCGGGGACTGGTGCGTTCCCAAGTGTCCTTCTTGATGTGTTTGTTTTTCCTTGTTGGCTTTTTTTTGTATGTATTCTGTCAGTAATCATTATCTTGTGACTACACGCCGTTTTCAGTTTGTTTGGAATATACAATCCATCAACATAAATTAACATTCTCAGGAGGCAGTCGAGAAATCCAAGACACAAATTTCGCACCCACTTCAGCCACAGGAATGAATG
>JADBJO010002346.1:217500-222500 GCA_016801955.1 Conus betulinus
AGCCAGGTCAAGAAATGTGCGCAAGTATGCAGAGCAGATGCACCACAGTCCAGGTCAAATGACCTGGACCTTTACCTTTGCGTATTTGACCTACTTCTCTTAGCCTAGTACTGGATTCATGAAATGTTCTTTGCAACCTGTCACTGAAAAAAAAATGATCAAGGGTAATCTTACTCATGTAATTCATCCATTTTCACCAAATCGGATGTCAACCATTTTCTTTGACGATGTCACATGGCATATTATTCCACGGGGTGTTAAGAACGAGCAAAATTCACAGAATTCAAATCTACTCCTCAAACGTAGTTGAACTGCTTCGTTTTGTATCACCGTTGGAAACCTGGAATTCATACGATAACCTCCAACACACACACACACACACACACACACACACACACACACACACACACACACACACACACACATATATATATATATATATATATATATATATATATATATATATATATATATATATATATACTAGATGCACTCTATTCTCCCATTCTGACTTAAGTATAATCATTTTTTTTTTACGTGTGATGTTCTTGTAGGGTTGTCAAAAATCAACATTCAAATGATTTTTTAAATTCTTCGTCTTCAAAGTCTTGCACAGATCATATGCATGCATTGTGCCAAATTGGCAACTGTGCATATATAAGGCTATTTTTCTGGTGAGAATTATTGGGATTGGGCTGCTGGTTTCATTTGTTAAATTGTTTTTGAAAACATTGGCTGATGCTTTCATTTGTCAAACTGTTTTGAAGAAACATAATTATTTACTTTTTCTTTCTCATTTGAAGCAGACCTATCAGGTTTAACATTATCCAGTCTTTCGTTTCTTCTGAACCCTTTCCCACCCCCCACCTCCGAACCCCTCTTATCAACCTTCTCACCCTCTTTCCTGTCTCTCCAGCACCCTGCCCCCTCCCCCTCTCCCCCACTTCACTTTTCTATTTTCACAAAGGAGATTATGTTTTCACCGCGTCAGTTTATTTATTTGTTTGCTTCTCTTTGTTCTGTCACTTAGGAGGATCGTGCAAAAACTGCTGAACGTATTGAAACCCAACTTCGTCAAAAGAGGATATGTGTCTTAGATACGAACCCACTATATTTTGAGGTGGATCATTTTTGGTCGATCTGGATCAAACGATGTTTCCTTGATAATACAGCAAGATTTAATAAGTGCATTAAGTAGGGGGGGGGGGGGGGGGGGGAGGATAGCTGCTTCAGCCTGTACGAATTTTTACGTCCCAGAAGAGACAAAAAGTGGATATAGGAGCTGTTCACATTATCAATTAAAAAAAAAAAATTAATCATTACAAACTTTTGAATGAAGTTTGACATTGATAAGTTACCATTACGATTTGATCGTTATCAACGGAATAAGACCTTTCATAGATCATTCATTTTTTTTCTAGATTTTAGTAATATGAACATGGATATCTTGTATTTGGAATACTCTGCTCTAAGAAGTATGCTTGCGGCAACGTCTTCAGACCCCAACAATAACTACCTCCCTCGGTTGGGAAAAAAAGGTGTTCACTCTCATGAGCGGACTCAAAAGCCAGATTCGGGATTCGTTCGACCTTTTTTTGAAGTCTGCGCTCTCCCAAGTATCATTCTAACTGATTCGTTTGATCTCTTGTTTTTGTGTATTCGTATTCATTCTATTAACAATCATCATCTTCTGGTCCACAAAAATATTTCTCTCCATTTGGACTCACCAGTATAGATGAACAAACTGTGAATAAAGTGATAACGAACTTTCCACATCCTCAGCAGTGATGAGAAGATGAATGATAAATCTCGTTGGTTTCAAAGTAAGGTGACTGAAGGCAGAAATTCAAGCATATCTTCAAAAGAAAGGTTAATAGTTTCCCCCAAGACAATCCAGACAAACAGATTACAGGACGAAACACGAGGTATGTCGATCTCTTGGGTCTTCTTCAGGTAAAACAAACAACATTCGGGACAGTGAAAACGAAGAACGAGCAACCAACCACTTATCTTCTCATATTCGGCGCAAAACTGGTGTTCAATCCAACAGCCATTATGAATCCAACACCCATTTTGAATCCAACACCCATTATGAATCCAACACCTATTTTGAATCCAACACCCATTTTGAATTCAACACCCATTTTGAATCCAACACCCATTATGAATCCAACTCCCATTTTGAATCCAACACCCATTATGAATCCAATAGCCATTATGAATCCAACGCCCATTTGAATCCATCACCCATTTTGAATCCAACACTTAGTATGAATCCAACACCCATTTCGAATCCAACAACCCATTATGAATCCAACACCCATTATGAATCCAACACCCATTTTGAATCCAACAGCCATTATGAATCTAACACCTATTTTGAATCCAACGCCCACTTTGAATCCAACACCCATTATGAATCCAACACTGTTTTGATTCCAACGCCCATTTTATGCCGAATATGAGAAGATACGCGATTGCTCGTTCTTCGTTTTTCATCGTCGTGAATGCTGTTCGTTTCACCTGAAGAAGAGCTCGACCTCCATCGTGTTTTGTCCTTTAATCTGTTTGTCTGGATTGTCTAGCGGAACTACGCTTGATAAATCTCTTGCTGATTTCAATCAGAAGAAGACTAAACCCAGAAGGGAAAAAAATACCTGCAGGAGAGACAGAAGGAGAGGAGCGCTGGTTCCGTGACGCAGTGGCGTGTGCGTCTCTTGTTACAGAGTGTTGAAGGTGCTGTGGGAATGCCGTTCACCTCGCTTTCCTGCTTCCTGGCCATGCCATCTCTTCTCTCCATGCTGACATGCCTTCCCCGCCACTCCCACCTCCATCATAATCCCCCCCCCCCCCCCCCCCCCCCCCCCCCCCCCCCCCCCCCCCCCCCCCCCCCCCCCCCCCCCCCACACTCTCTCATGCTCTCTGCCATCCCCGAAGACCTCCCTCCCTGCCGCTCCACATCTTCAGCCTCGAGCTCATCGCACATAGTGCGGAAACTTTCACGTCTTGGTCTTTTTCTGCACATCAAATTCGTCGTTCTCTGGCATTTACAACTCTCTCTCTCTCTCTCTCTCTCTCTCTCTCTCTCTCTCTCTCTCTCTCTCTCTCTCTCTCTCTCTCTCTCCATGCGCGCGTGCGTGTGTGTGCATTGTTTGCGTGCATACCTGTCGTATATGTACGTACGTATGTATATGTATGTATGTATGTATGTATGTATGTATGTATGTATGTATGTATGTATGTGTGTGTGTGTGTGTGTGTGTGTGTGTGTGTGTGTGTGTATGTATGTATGTATGTACGTACGTACGTACGTATGTATATACGTACGTACGTACGTACGTACATATGTATGTATGTATGTGTGTGTGTATGTGTATGAAGGCAAGACAGAGAGACCTTTTAATGTGTCCCTTATATATATATATATATATATATATATATATATATATATATATATACTTTTTTTCCCCTTTTCTTTCTTCTTTTTTTACCGTATTTTTTTCTTGTTCCTTGTATGTCTCATAGAGATTCTAAAATGTTTTATGCTATTTTCTTGTTGATCGTTTTGTTGTTGTACTTACTTTGCTTTTTTTCCTTTGGTTTACCTGTTTTTCTGTCGTTGAATTTTAATTTAGTAGTAGTAGCAGTAGTAGTGGTAGTTGTAGTTGTTGTTGTTGTTGTTCTTCTTCTTTCTTCTTCTTCTTCTTCTTCTTCTTCTTCTTCTTCTTCTTCTTCTCTTCTTCTCTCTCTCCACCTCTACTTTTCTCTATATTCCCATCTACTGTCTCCCCATCCCCTCCACCCTCCTCCCACCTCTATCTCTCTCTTCTTCTTCTCTCCTGCTTCTTCTTCTTCTTCTTCTTCTTCTTCTTCTTCTTCTTCTTCTTCTTCTTCTTCTCTCTGTTCATGTCTACTGTCTCCTCAACTCTCAAACCCTCTCCCTCTTCTTCTCTCTGTTGACCGCCTGCCCGCCTGCTTGTCTTCTGTCCCTGTCTGTCTGTCTGTCTGTCTGTCTGTCTGTCTGTCTGTCTCTCTCTCTCTCTCTCTCTCTCTCTCTCTCTCTCTCTTCCTGTCTCCTCTCCCTCCTCTCCCCCCTCTCTCTGTCTCTCTCTCCCTCTCTCTCTGTGTCTCTGTCTGTCTGTCTGTCTGTCTGTCTGTCTGTCTGTCTCTCTCTCTCTCTCTCTCTCTCTCTCTCTCTCTCTCTCTGTCTCTCTCTCTGTGTCTCTCTGTCCCTCCGTCCCTCACTCCCGACACTCTCTCTTCGCGGATATGAAGCGACATAAAATGGAGTCGCACAGAAGGGAACACAAATGTCAATGTTTTTCGCCAAGTTTTTGTCCGCTCGTTGAGTTACCCTAAAAGCTGAGGAAAGTGCAATGTTACAAGGTGACAAACTGAAGATACCCTCAATTAACTTCGAAACCAAACGGATGCGCGGAATATTTTCAACTCCAATTCAGTAGAGGCAAAACAACTTTCAGCCCATACTCACAACCCATCAAATTTTAACTGCAAGGGAATGTGTTTTCAGGTACAGAGAACCATTGTACCTGACGATCATAAGCACTGCCCTCCGTAAAAATTGACTTACATTATCAGGAACGAAATATTGAACATACAAGGCTAACACAGGGCAATGATGTTGAAAGTTCACCCGATGCTGCAAGAAAAAACGACGATCACAAAGGATTGCTTATTTTTACGACCACTTGGATTTGTTTGTCTGGTGGCTTTATTGAATGCAAGGTGCCGTCTGGCTCATCGCAACACGCTATTTATTATTACCTTGCTCAAAACGTAGGCGCTGAATTGCCAGCATCGTGGTTATCACAGGTTTTTTGTTTCTAAAGATACACGGTAAAAGGTGAAAAATAAGGCTGATGTCATAGACAGCACAAGGAAACAATCCATAGGATTCTATTTCAGATTCTCTTTGTCTGTCTGTCGTCCTGTCTGTCTGTCTCCCTCTCTCTCTCTCTCTCTCTCTCTCTCTCTCTCTC
>JADBJO010002346.1:227500-235000 GCA_016801955.1 Conus betulinus
ACAAACAAAAAAAAAAAAAACATCAGATGAACTCCCCATTAATTTGGAGTGTCCTGGTCGGTGAAATGGATTCAAAACCACACCACTCTTAGTTTTCCCCCTTACAGTTCATTTTGTCGCACTGTAATACGAAAACATTGGCATAAGACCTAGACCGTTTTTCTTTATAATTGTAAAGATGTTGTCCTGTTTTGAGTGTCTTCGCAGCAAAATGCGCACATTTGCCATATCTTGATCTTTCAAATTGGCGCCCAAACACGGGGGTGGTTGTTTCTTTCAACGTCCACTGGGCTTTGAACACTAAATATGAACAACTGCCGTAACACAGAAACAACACAAAAACTATGAAACAAATAAACAAAAGCAGACATTGCGCGATGTCTACGGGCCCTAGTGCATGTATGTACCGTTGAGTGGGGCATGGGTCCAGTTTAAGATCTTAATACGTTAACAGTTTCACTTGGAACCTGAAGCATTACTCAACTGTTATTCGTAAAAATAACTTCATTAAACGTTAACGATCGACAATATCTTTCTTTCCAATCGTGGACACTTCAGATAATGTTGTTTACAACTAAGTCCATTGCAAAGAAATGTGTATTTTTTTTTTCTTAAAGGCGCATTTATGACTAGGTTTGAAATTCGCAACTCACAGAACCCCCAGCCTGGATTAAATAAACAAAAAAATAAATACATAAATCACACACACACACACACACACACACACACACACACACACACACACACACACACACGCGCACACGCACGCGCGCACGCGCGAGCGAGCGCGCAGCACACACACTATCTCCACTCCCTCTCTCTCTCTCTCTCTCTCTCTATCTCTCTCTCTCTCTCTCAGATTCAGACAGACAGACAGACAGACAGACAGACAGACAGAGAGAGAGAGAGAGTATTGCCTATCGTCTTCCTTCAAACCAAATGCTATCTCCCTTTCGATCGTTTGAGACGGAATTTTTGCAAGATACAAAGAGCTTGACATTTCGAACGGGCCTTCTAAACGGCCTCGAATTTCTCATTGTGCAGCAGCCCCTTCACCCCACTCTTATCGTTTTCCACCTCGTCTTGCTTCTTCAGACAATCTTTGTCCGGTACCCAATCCTGTGGCAAACTTCAAAATGTCATAAATGTTATTTTCACACTACTTTCGCGCAAAAAAAAATTTTTTTTAGTCCAGTCAACAATGGTACTTATGATGTTACTGGTGAAAACAGGCATTATCACGAAGTTGAAAATAAAATGAGGCAGGGAACAATAAACAATAAATGAGTAGGGTAACTCTTGCAGGAGGAGACTGATCATTAGATAGACATGAACACAAGCTCTCTCTCTCTCTCTCTCTCTCTCTCTCTCTCTCTCTCTCTCTCTCTCTCTCTCTCTCTCTCTCTGTGTGTTGTGTGTGTGTGTGTGTGTGTGTGTGTGTGTGTGTGTGTGTGTGTGTGTGTGCGTGGTGTGCGCGCGTTGTGTGTGTTGTGTGTGTGTGTGTGTGTGTGTGTGTGTGTGTGTGTGTGTGTGTGTGTGTGAGAGAGAGAGAGAGAGAGAGAGAGAGAGAGAGAGAGAGAGAGATCTGCATTTAAGAGGGATTACGATGGTTCCCTCATGCAGCTAGTGAAGAGTTTTCATGTTTATAATATGTTTTTCTCAATTTTATGTTCCTATTTTCTTTATCTTCAGCCCCCCCCCCCCCTCCCTCCAAGTTCAAATCTTTGCCATGTCATTCATGTGATGACGGAGGGGTTGTTGGCCTGCGCTTGTTTTCCCCCACTATTAGATTGTTTGTCTTTGTATTTGTCTGACTTTATTCAAGTTTTAAAGGCTGTGCCAGTCTTGAATAAAAGTTACTCTGTGTTAGGTTTTTCTTATGGGAGCAAGAGTTACCCTACTTGTTTATTTTTAGGCGTTAACACGTCAAAACTTTTGCTTATCACGCGAAAGCGTCATGATTGTATTGTTCACTTCAAAATAACTGATCTCGGTTAAAACAGCTTTTATCATTTAGAAATTAGTATTTTCGCGAGATAATAGTTTTTTTCATGTGAATGTTTTTCCTGTGACATTTTTTTCCACATGATCACAACTGTTTTCAAATAATGACTAGCTGGTTTCATGTAAACGTACCTTTTTATGTGATAAGGTTTTCACATAAGCATTACTATTTCGAGCAAAAAATATCTCTTTCGTTTAAAAATAACTAATTTTACGTGTATAACTAAGTGTTTTTTGTATCATATAGCTGTTCTTATTCATATATGTATTTCCGTCGCGTGAAATAGTTGTAGTTACTATTTGCCATAAAAAAAAAGGGTATTATAGTGTTTTGGAGCTCGTATGTTGTCATACAATCCAGTCTTGTTTCCCCCTCTTCCCTACCATCTGTCTGTTGGCCGCATTCTTCAGTGACTGTGCTAGAGGGGCATGCAGGATGCTGGAGTCATGTCATGGACCGGCTGTCCCGTTCCTTCATTCCTTTGGCACAACAACGTAGCTTACTAACATGCGTGCGTGCGCGCGCGCGCGCGCGCGTGTGTGTGTGTGTGTGTGTGTGAGAGAGAGAGAGTGAGAGAGAGAGAGAGAGAGAGAGAGAGAGAGAGAGAGAGAGAGAGAGAGAGGGAGGGAGAGAGATTGCGTTCATGTCTATCTAATGATCAGTCATGGGAAAACTGTGGAGTACTCTTCAATCATCTTCATACAAGTGCAGCAATAATAAGGAACTCCGATTAATCAAAATGAAAATACAAAATAATGGCAATAGCACACATAGTTGCACTTATGCTCCTGGTCCAGTCGTAATAGCAGCAGCAGCTGCAGCAGCACCCGAAGCAGCAGTAGCAGTAATACAGCAGTAGTAATAGCATCAGTGGCGTACCGTTTGGCTTGTTTGAACTCATTGTTGCCCCAGCTATTACGACTGCTGATGGTGTTTATTTGATATTATTTTCATTTGTTTGTCTGTCTGTTTGGTTGGTTGGTAGGTTGGTTGGTTGTTCTTCGTCTCCTGCTGCAACTGCAATCAACCTTTTAACCTGAATTGTCTCAGTCTTCTTTTACTTCTTCTTCTTCCTCCTCTTCCTCCTCCTCCTCCACTTTTTTTCTTCTTCTTCTTCTTCTTCTTCTTCTTCTTCTTCTTCTTCTTCTTCGTCTTCTCCTCTTCAAGGCGTTCTTAGGCTGGACGATCGGTCCATTGCAGAGCTGTTTGCATTCTAGGAACCACACCGGACAACACCGAAGGTCCTGGATACAACAGGAGACTCCTAAGGACAGGCGTAATATGCTGTGGTGCTGCAGACTTAAAGACTGGCATCCAACCGTGTATTCTGTCTGTCTGTCTGTCTGTCTGTCTGTCTCTCACTCTCTCTTTCTCTCTCTCTCTCTCTCTCTCTCTCTCTCTCTCTCTCTCTCTCTCTCTCTCTCTCTCACTCACTCACTCTGTTTGTCTGAGAGGCCTTCTCTCAGATCGCTACTCTTATAGCCCTCTCGAGCTAACTACCTCTCATATATACTTTTAGATTCATCAATGCAGATATTAAATCCATTTCTCTGTTTCCTCCTCATCCCTCCTCCCCCTGCTCACTCTCACGCTCCCACTACTTCTTCGATGTGCATCTCTCGGTAAAGACACAACATTGCAGCCAGATATAAGTATGCTTTATGGAGATCAAGCCTAAGAAAGGAAAAAGAAAAGAAAAATCAGGATTCATTCCGAGGTGCAATAACAAACAATGATCTACAGAAACTACCCTGATAATTAGCAAGGAAGGGGGGGAGGGGGGGGGTGACATCAAGGTTTCCTTCTTGGACAGAATAATAGATAGATAACCTGTAGAAACAAACTTATCTAACCATCTATACTCTCTCTCTCTCTCTCTCTCTCTCTCTCTCTGACACACACTCTCACGCACACACACACACACACACACACACACACACACACACACACACACACACACACACACACACACACACATACACGTACACACATACATACACACACATAACTTGTGTATGCGTGCGTGCGAGCGCGCGCGCGCGCGCGCGCGCGCGTGTGTGTGTGTGTGTGTGTGTGTGTGTTGTGCGTGTGCGTGTGCGTGCACGTGCGTGTGCGCTGGTGTGATTGTGCATGTGACTGTGTGTGTGTGTGTGTGTGTGTGTGTGTGTGTGTGTGTGTGTGTGTGTGTGTGTGTGGTGTGTGTGTGTGTGTGTGTGCACGCGCGTGCGTTGTGCGCACATGTGGTTGTGCATGTGACTCTGTGTGTGGTGTGTGTATGTGTGGTGTGTGAGAGAGAGAGAGAGAGAGAGAGAGAGAGAGAGGAGAGAGAGAGAGAGAGAGAGAGAGGAGAGACAGACAGACAGACAGACAGACGAGAGAGAGAGAGAGAGAGAGAGAGAGAGAGAGAGAGAGAGAGAGAGACGGAGAGAGAGCATATTCCTGCATTCGCGCGTGGTTGACAAATTCGTAATGAGAATATCAAAATCAAATGTCCAGCATTGTATTTAAAACACTTGAATAAATGATGTTTGTGTTCGCCGAGAGTGACAGGGAAAACATTTAGTCTTGGTTGCCCAGTGCACTGGAGCCACAGCCAACAAAATGAGAATCGCTTTGCTATTGTAGACAAAACAATCCTTATTAAGTTTAGCGTAGCGTATTAAGTGAAGTCATTTGGAAGGTGTCGTTTTTCTGTCTACAAAGCATTAAAACTTTGAAAGTTGTTACGCTCGAGAAATTCGAAAATAATCTGCATTCTGTTTTGTGTTCTGATATGAATATATATGGGATTGTTTGCAAGGTTTTCTATCCACGCAATACAGTTAAATCAGCTTCGTAAAAAAATGAAGTGCCAGCCAAAAAGTCTCCTCTCTCTCCTCTCTATCTCTCCTCTCTCTCATCTCTCTCTCTCTCTCTCGCTCTCTCTCTCTCTCTCTCAAAACTTCACAAAGAATGCTTTCAGACTGGAACCGTTCTCCAAAGTTCTTAATTAAAGGCAATGTTTCACATGGTTTTTCCAACAACAATGAAAATGCACTTACGGAAAATAACGCCATTTATTGCGCTCGTAAAAGCTACCGAGGAAGCCAAAAAAAAAAAAAAAAGAGAAATTGTGATCGAAAAACAGGGTAAACGTTTTTTATCATGTGCAACGCGATTCTGGCCTTAACTATTTTGCTGTGTGCAATTCCATGACGAGAGGAGCGAGAGAGAGAGAAGAGAGAGAGAGGCTGAGAGAGGGTGAGGGAGAGATTAGAGAGAGAAGAGACAGCTAGAGAGAGAAAGAGAGACAGAGAGGAGAGGAGAGGGTGGGGGAATATAAGATGGGGGGGGGGTTGTAAGGAGAGAGAAATAAAGAGAGCGAGATGTGTGTGGATGGGAGTAAGATATTGAGCGCGTTTATAGGGAGGATTTGTGCGGTGTGGATGTTGTGTTGCGCTGTCGTATATGTATGTGTGAGTGAATGTTGCTGTATATGTTTGAGAATGGCTTTCAAATTGTGATATGTCGTGCTCACAAATGAAAGTAAAATGTTAGAAAATTAACTACGGTGACCAATTGATAATACTAACAAGGAGGGGAAGGTAAAGGGGGAAGAAAAAAAGGAAAAAATGGGAATTTATAGGGAAAAAAAAAATAGACAGTGGGGAAGGGAACGAGCGGGGTAGAAAAAAAGTTCTCAAAGGGCAAAAGAAAGAGAACGAGACGATCAGGGGTGCTGATGAAAAAAAAGAAGCCGTACAAAGAAGGAAAAAAGGGAAGGGGAAAAAAGGGGGGTCGAAAACCGCCCGACATCAGGGGGGAAAAAGCAAAAACAAAAGGAGCGGGGGGAAAAAACTCGAAAGGGGGGGGGTGAAAAAAAAAAAAAAAAAAAAAAAATGGCAAAAAAAAAAGAAATCTCCTCATCTCTCAAATACACTCTCGGCTCTAAACTCGGGTGAAACAAAAACAAAGGGGATCTGGGAACGTCTGGGGCCAAAAAAAATACAAAATAAACGGAAAAAAAGAAAAAAAAGGCGCAAAGAAAGGGGGTCAAATGGGCTGGGTATTTCTGGAGAATAACTAAACAACTCGAAAAAAATATCATGTGCAGACTACTCTGGACGGAAAAAGAGAAAACGGAGAAAAGAAAGAAAGATACAAGGGGAAGGAAGTGTACGGGCTGAAAAAAAGCAGAAGAGGAAACTAGAGTCGAAAGGGAGAAGTAAAGGAAGAATAACGGATAGAAGGGGTAAGAGAGCAACGTGGATCCTCTGAGTCCAACTAGTCTGTCTCTCTGTCTCGTTGTACATCTTGGTATCCCTAGGAGGGTCGATATAATAGTATATATATGTATATCTATACTCTCTTCCGTAAACCGTGTAACCTGTAAGACATATGCACGTCCAGAATAAGACAACACCATCTCTTCCCTTCTGAACGGTCAGTCTCTATAAAATAATTTGTGCCGAGGGACGTTTTAACCTGTTTTGTGTCACCTGACAGAGCGTAGATCGCTTGTGTGCAATGGTGTGCAATCAAAGAAAATGTTCGGGGGGCTTGTACGTCAGCCAATCTGAATCAGCTTCCCGGGGGAGTGCCAGCGTAAAAAGGTAGTGAAGTGGAAGAGACGTATATGCAGCGACGTTTTGCGGAATCAGCCTTTAGTATTTTTCCTCTAACTCTGCAGATGTGGAGTAGATTTTGGAATGAGTTCCGGCTGACCCGCAGAAAGAATAACAGGCCGAAAACGTGTGGGCGTTTACCCTATCAAAGTAAAAGACCTGCAACTAGTGGAACTGAACAATATCCAAGACAGAATCTTCTTCTTCTCCCCAGAGCCGAACCCGAAGAACTTCACCCTCTGCTCAAACCACCCGCACTACCCCCATCCCACCCTAGATATCCATAAACATCCGTTGACCCCCCACATTCCTGCCCCTTCCCTCCCTACTCAAGCTGGCGTTTGTGGTCTTCTCGGTGAGGATACAAAATTGGGGGCTGGTGACGGCGGAGTAATTCACATTTTTACTATTTTTTCTTGGGGGCGTGGGGGAGGTGGGGGTGGCTATCTTATAATATTCGGATTTTCATTCACGACGATGTGACAGAACAATTAAGACATGGCTGGACCAGAGCACGCGATCTGCGGAAGGAAAGCCTCTCATAAGAAGAGAACGAGGGAGAGAGTGTGGTGTGTGTGTGTGTGTGGTGTGATGTGGCTTGTGTGTGAAATGATGGGGAATGCTTTGGTAAAGTGGTCAGAGGGATGTCAGATGGAGCAGAGAGAGAGAGAGAGAGAGAGAGATAGAGAGAGAGAGGGGGTGGAACGTTTAGCACTTGAGTATAATGAATTTTATGCCTGGCGGTGTCTTTACCCTGTTCTTGCTACTCTGATGTGTTTCTAGGAGGAAATGGGACCATGGTTATAACACAAAGAACCAAGCCAGGAAAAAAGAACAGAACGTCCAGAAAGGCTAGACTAACAGAGAAACAGCAGAAATACATATTTGTGT
>JADBJO010002346.1:240000-252500 GCA_016801955.1 Conus betulinus
TTGCCGAGTTCATCTTTGAAGGCAGGGTCCGACAAGAATTGCGATATGATACTACTACTACTACTACTACTACTACTACTACTACTACTACTACTACTAGTAATAATAATAACAATAATAATAATAATGATAACATTGTATGGACTTATGGCGCAATTCTTGGGATCAACTCATTGCGCTCAACACACACTCAAACACTCGCACTGACATGTGTTTCCATACACACACACACACACACACACACACACACACACACACACACACACACACACACACACACACACACACACACACACACTTACCAACACAGGCGCACTTATCAAATTCATCGGTTCAAGCGTAAAACAATACAGTTTTGCATGCAGTACATAAAAAGTCAGGTCAGAATAATAGACACAGAGCATTTAAATATTATGTTGAAGAAGGCTTTCCTAAAGAAGTATGTTTTTAACTCTGACTTGAATTTAGATAATGTGGGCAGGTCACGTAAGCTGTCAGGAAGAGAATTCCAAAGAGTGGGCGCACTAAAGCTTAATGCTCTCTCACCGACTGTCTTTAATGAGCGCTTGGAATTTTCAGACGTTTTTGAGAAGATAAGCGAAGAGACCGAGAAGTTTGATAGGTGGACAGAGAAGCAGAAAGATACTGTGGTAGTGTCCCATCAAAATAACGATAGGCAAAAACTGTGATTTTGAACTGCCATCGATATTTGATGGGAAGCAGTGGAGTTCACGCAACAAAGGTGTAATATGCTCATTTTTTACGCTTTTTGAGAACAAGCCGAGCTGCACTGTTTTGCACTTTTTGTAATCGTACAAGCTGTTCTGAAGGAAGTCCTGTTAACACAGAGTTACAGTAGTCTAGTCGGGACATTACCATGGCGGTGATGAGTCTGAATGTTGCCTGTGTGGAGAGGTAAGACCGGATAGAAGCAATACGTCGCAATTCTAGGAAGCATGCACGACAAACATTAGATATTTGGTTCTGCATAGAGAGGGTTTGATCAATGCATGCCGACACCTAAATATTGACTGACTCTTTGAAAGGTAAAACAACACCATCAATTTCTGCCGACTCAGCTTTAACCATCTTGACACGAGAGGAGGTACCAACAGCCATGATCTCGGTTTTGTCACTATTCAGCTTGAGTTTGTTTGACTTTTACATCCCTAAAACATGCGGTAATATCTAACTGAGCACCTTGAAAATCGCTTGTAGTTGCGCTCTTAGAGAGTTCAGTGTCATCTGCGAATTTGTGGAAGTCGCAGCCACGGGCGGAATTAATGTCAGATATGCCGGGTTGCAGCATCAAGGGACACTCGAAAATTGTCTGCTACAAGACTCAGAAGCCTGCAAAGATCAACCAGTGGGGATAAATCCGCTTGTCACAAGAAGATGTTGAAAAATAAAAAAAATCTAAATAATGGATTATTAAGAAGTGGACATCTCAGTCCATGGCAATCTAATGAACTTCAAAGTCAACACTTGGTCAACAGCTTCTGTGGTCAGAGACAAAGAAGTCTGGCTCAAGAGGAAAACTTAAAAGAAATACTATTCCACTGTCCGAAAGGGACAAACAAATTACAAGACAAAACACGACACGTTTTGGCCTCTATGTTCTTCAGGCAAATAAAGTGGGGCGTTGATTCAACGTTCTTCATTCCTTCCTTTCACTGTCCTGAATGTTATTTGTCTTGCCTTAAGAAGACCAAAGAGGTCGAAACGCATCGCGTTTTGTCTTAAGTATTATTTGTTAGCATTGCTCGCAGAAGATCAAAGATGTCGAAAAACGCGTCCTTCCCTCCCCTCTCTCTCTCCCTCCCTCTCTCTCTCTCTCTCTCTCTCTCTCTCTCTCTCTCTCTCTCTCTCCCTTCGCTGTCTCTCTCTCACTCTCTCCCTTCCTCTCTATCGGCAATCCACAGCGAGCAGTCAGCGTCAAGTCGTCAAGAGGGCAAACCCACCGGAGGAGGACACTGCACTGCTGCCGAGTCACTTCGCTGGTGTTCAGTGGCGCCTTTTTTGATCTAACATACGCAGGGACACCACCTACTAAGCCCCCTACTGACGACAATAATTGCTTAGTCGCGGAGCCGGCGTGAGTGAGCTCTCCCTCCGGAGGGGGCGCCACCACGTCCGTCCAACGACAGCCCCCATGGACTCGCCGATACCGGTGACCCCGACGGAACCAAACCAAGGCCACAGACGTGGAGAGGACATCAAAACTGAGGTCACCATGAGAGCAGGGCATGAAGGGCCACAGAATTTGAGACTTTTTTTTTAATGCTGATCGATGAGAATGAGGATGATTAAGATGATGCTACGGATTTCCATTTCGGTCTGAGACTACATGACAGGGCTGTACTCTACGCTTCCTTTCATAATATATCCGGCGTCAACCAGGCCCGAGAGATACAGGCACCTGCAGTGTTGGTCAGGAAATTTGAGCAACACTCTCAGAAAAACGCATCCATTAAGTGGATGAAACTCGACTGTGTGGTCCCAGTCTTCCCAACTGAGTCAGCAGCAAACTCAACTCTGGGTAGGAGCCGGTCGGGGCAGAAAAAAACCACATGACTCTGAACCCACGACCTCCCAGCCGGGAGTCCGCGACGCTAACCACTTCGCCATGGCGACTGGTTTCTGTTCTTCTCTCTTTATTACTCCATATTATGTCAAGGCTTTCAGTTAAAGGGGTCTAAATACTCTATCTCTCTCTCTGTGTCTCTGTCTCTGTCTCTGTCTCTCTCCATCCCTCTCTCCATCTCTCCCCTCCTCCTCTCTCTCTCTCTCTCTCTCTCAATCTGGTTTTCAAGCTCTCCCTGGCCTTTTTTCTGCCACCTTTCACTTCTCTACTCCTTGCTTCCTTCTCTGTCACAGTGTGACCCTTGTTGTCTTCTCTTGTCTTGTTTGCCGCCGCAGTGTGACCCCCCTCCCCCCCCCTCCCCCCCCCCCCCCCCGTTGTTTTGAGAGATGACAAAAGCTCACCAAGTTAGACAGTGTGAAAGGTTCAAAGCATTTGAGAATTTGTGTCTCGTACCATTAGGAACCGAGGCACTAAAAACTCTGAACACCTGTGTCTCCTAGTCCTTTCTTGTGTGTCGTTCGTTTGGTACTTTATGTCGGCGTCAAGTTTAGAAGAACTCTCCCCTTTGTGGAATATTGTTTGATCTTTGTTTGTTTCTTCTCTGAGGGAGGTGGGGTGGGGGTGTCTTTCTTTCTATACCCTTAGTAAGAGAACATGAGGCTGTCTGGTTTCTCTTTTTTCTTTCTTTGGTCTTTCTTCTCGAGTGCATTTCATGTGTTTTTTTTTAGTGGTTTTTTTTTTTTTTTGCTCTCTCTCTCTCTCTCTCTCTCTCTCTCTCTCTCTCTCTCTCTCTCTCTCTCTCTCTCTGTCTGTCTGTTCTGTCCGCCTGCCTGTCTGTCTGTCCGTGTCTTTGTGCCCACTAGACGATGATTTAGTTCCTGTTTAAAATGACTCTTTTCGGGAATTAAACATGACACGAGCTTTTGAAACGAGCGATCCCCCATACAGCTGGTCCTTCTTCATGTGCTTGCCGTCTGTCAGTCACATTTACCCCCTTCCCATCCCACCTCATCCTAACCAACTCGTCCCTGTCCTGCCCATTGTTAGGCCTCTTCTTGGTAGCCATCTGGGACGCGTGTGCGAAATTGGCCGTCATCTTTGTTGCTAGATATTCAGCTGCCAGTCAATGCTTTGCATGCAGCTCCCCCTGTCTGTCTGTCTGTCTGTCTGTCTGTCTGTCTGGATCTCTCTCTGGATCTCTCTCTCTCTCTCTCTCTCTCTCTCTCTCTCTCTCTCTCTCTCTTTCTCAACTCATTAACGAGTTGACTTCAGAAGTTGTCAAAACTGGAAAATATGGTGCACAGTTTACCTGTGATATTCTAGAATTGTTTCATACTTCTTTTGGCTGACGATGTTGTTTTGATGTCTGAAACTGTTACAGGCTTGCAAACTCAACTAAATAGTCTGTTCCGATCTGCAACTTCACTCCAGTTAAAAGTCAACATGTCAAAAAATCAACATGTTTAAAAAAAAAGGTGGGTATTTAGGAATTAGAGAAAAGTGGACTTACAATGGAATGGCGATGCCTGTAGTTAACATATATAAATATTTGGGAATATATTTTTCAACTTAATTAAGCTTCACTTTTGCATGTAAAGATCTTGCAAGTAGAGCCAAGCGTGCATTACTCTGCATTATGCAACAGCTATCAAAATTAGAAAACACATCTTTGAAAACTATTTATGAAATTGTTTCACTCTCAGTTACAGCCCATCGCACTGTATGGAGCTTAACTTTGGGGCCTTTAGGATTCTGCTGCTTATTGTGAAAATGTTCATTTATTTGCGCTGAAGAAGTTTTTTTTACGAGTGAGCATGCGAACACCTAACGATTTAATCTATGGCGAAGTAAACAGATATCCGATATATTTGAATTCTGCTGTCAAGTGTATACACTATTGGCTACAAATAACACAAATGGACATCTCAAGGTTGCCAAGGAAAGCATGTGATATGTTATATGATTTGGATGCGAGAGGAAGAGTAAACTGGGTTTTTAAATGTGAGGGTTAGATTATATGAACTTGGTTTTTTGGTTTCGTGTGGTTACAACAGGGTGTCGGAAAAATGAATGATTTCTTTCGGATATTTCGGAATAGACTAATCGATTGCAGATGGCAAGAATGGTCATGGCATAGTCAAGAAAGCGACCGTTTTGCTTTTTACAGACAGTTCAGAAGTATACATTGTGTTCCATAACATATATCGATTAAAATGGACAATCATTTAAGGTACATTTTGACAAAGTTCAGATGAGGTATTTCTGAACTTTTTGTTCATTGTTATCGTTACAGGAAGCATAGCAAATGTGATCTTCTTTGTCTGCTGTGTAAACATGCCGATGAATGAGGTTCACTTTGTGTTCTGCTGTCCTGTTTTGAATGATCTGAGGAATCAATTAATTGATCAAAAATATTCTAAGCATCCTTCTTTATTTCGACTCTCATTACTCATGGCATCCGCAAACGAAGCCACCATAAAATGTTTTGCTGTTTTCTTGTACAAGGCATTTAAGTATAGTATGCAGTTAAGAATTAATTGTTGTGTACTGTTTGATATTCAGTTAGTCGATTACCTGTTGCACTTTGGTGAATATTTGATTGATTTGTTCCTGTTTCTTTTTCGAAAAGATTTGTTCACATTACCCCCTTCATTATGGGCTAGGGCCTATATGAATAAAAAGCATTCGTCTCTCTCTCTCTCTCTCTCTCTCTCTCTCTCTCTCTCTCTCTCTCTCTCTCTCTCTCTCTCTGTTCTCTTTTTTTCCCCATACCCTTTGCCCGTCAGCTCCGGCTCCGTCCCCCACACTCCTCTGGTCGTCCTCTCTTGAAGGAGATGGAGGAAGAGAAGAAGGGCAGCTAGTGGCTCCTTTGTGATACGTGAGATTAATGTCCCTTGGCCAGAAGCCCTTTAGGTGTTCCTGGTCTGATCGAAAGCTGTCACTGACGTACTTTCTAAAATATGTATGTTCCACCACACATTCTTTTCCCTCAATTAGAAAACACACACATTACCACCACCACCACCGCCACCACCAACTTCTTCTTCCGCCTTCCGTTACTGTGATATCTTTCTTCCTGCACGACCCCTTTTTGCACGAAACACAGGCAAAACAAAAGAAAGATCAAGCATATTAAAAAAAAAAAAACTGATGTATTGTCCCGCCCTCAGAAATGGTCAGAAGTCGGAGAGACAAGGTATCGCATAGTATAGGTATAGGCGATGAAGGGAAGGGTATGGGCAGGGTGGCGGAGGGTGGGAGGATATGGGGATGAGCAACGATGCTAGGAGGAGAGAGTTGGTGTGGAGAGTTAACGAGCCAGTTGAATGCTTCAGCTCCAGAGACCAGACGATCCTGGCTGCACACGCTATCACCGCAGTGTGCGGTAATTACGGCTCGTCTCCGAGAACAAAGCCTGCAGAGCGTCGTACTGATAGCATGCGTCATGGACACTTAATCACTGCTGTGGGGAAGCAACACGCTGGAAGACTCTCCTTAAGTCCTTAAGCACTCCTGCAGACATGAGATAACGACTGATAAGAACCCTCGCTCTTCCTTTTTCGTTTGTCCTTTGCGGAGCCGTGTACGGTCGCTGCGGAATGTCAAGAGGATAAGCCAATCAGCCAAGCGCGCAACAAGCCAAGTAGTTAGTGGAGCGCACGTTTTGGTGAGTGTGTGTGTGTGTGTGTGTGTGTGTGTGTGTGTGTGTGTGTGTGAGAGAGAGAGAGAGAGAGAGAGAGAGAGAGAGAGAGAGAGAGAGAGAGAGAGAGAGAGAGAGAGAGAGAGAGAGAGAGAGAAATACCAGATGTTTTTGAGTTCCTTTCTATCAAACAAATTGTTCTGCCCAATTTGTTTCAACACCAAGAAGAGATGTTTTACTATTGTTTTGTCCGGAACAAATTTTTCAATCAGCTGCGAAAGTTTGGATTATCATCACCTTCTTGGGAGAGGAAGTGAGGAAGGGAGGAAGAATGTATTCTTTAGGTAACCACAATTGCATTCATGAGCATCAATGTTGACTGGAGTTGGGTTATACGGATGAAGAGAAAGGAACATGGATGTCCGTATGCATTTGCTGAAGGCTCAGTTGCTGATGCGATATGCTAAAACAAGATGCATGCAAGGTCATTTTGCATCTTCACTGTTAACTGATAACTGACCGTTGACAAAACTTAATTTCAGCTGTGGACTGTGATGTAATTAAATAAAACAAGAGGTTACTGTGCAGGGATAGGGGCAGGATGGGGATGGACGTTGAGTTCAGTCGTAAAGAGTGAATCTGCTATTTAGAGAGATCCCTTAAACTACTCCAAAATTACCCTATAAGTGACCAGTCATTTTTGTTCGATATACTCCGATGAGGCAAAAAGATAGGAGAATCTAGAAATAGTGGCGTAATACGCCATGACATGACCCAACACGTTCCGGTTTTTAAAATCACGTTTCAAAATTATATTCGGTCTGACAGGATATGACCTAATGATTGTCCATTTTTTAGTCTGTAGCCTGAATTTGAAATGCATTGTCGTACTTATTTAGCTGTAGTGACCCAATGATAGTACTGTGCTGGTGATGTTTTTAAGAAACAGAAACAATTTCACCTAAACTCTTCTCTGCAACATGACTGTCAACCAATCGATTTGTCATTGTTGTTTAAAACCCTCAGATCTAGAAATAAGATAACAAAAACTGAAAATGCTGAAATGTAATACACCTCAAAAAATATAAAGTGTTCGTTTGACATAATCATGTCCTTTTCTTCGTTCAGGTATGTCGTTCGAAAAACAAATGAAAAATCCATCTGTGTGGACCGCTCTCGTTCTTCGAAGTATAATTGGACATATGTGTTGTTTGTTCGCAGAATGCATGCCAGTAAATAAGGAACAAGTGAGCAGGCTCATAAAGTTTCAGTGATGAAAAGAAATTAATTCAGAACTGATAATTTGTTTTTCGTTAGAATGTTTTCTCACATTATCAACATCAGCAACAACAACAACGACGACGCGACAACAACAACAACAACAACAACAACAACAATAACAACAACAACAACAACAAAAAGAGCAGCAGCAGCAAAACAAGTTAGGAACTTCAAGAACAGCCCCAGTGGATGCTGCGGCTGATAATGGGAAAGCAAACCCCTAAACTCAGTCAAGTTGAATAGCTTTGAAAAGATTTGCATTCGCCATTGAATCTGAGCTCTTTGAAGAACAGAGAAAAATTAAAGCTTCCACCATCATGAAATGTTCATGAGGCAATTAAACCGAAGTTTCGAAGCGAACAGCCTCGAAACCAAACGAATGCCGTCTGCAGTCTGAATGGCGCCCATACCCTCCCCTATGATATGTGCCCGCCCCCACCCACTCCTTCCACCGCCCAAGATAAAGGCAGGAAACAAACACCACATCATATTTGACATCAAAGGAAGACCGCCTTCAAAGGATCAGAAAACAAAAGAACGTCAGATGAACTCTCCATCAATTTGGAGTGTCCTGGTCAGTGAGATGGATTCCAACTACGTCACTCTTAGTTTCAAATTACAGTGTATATTGGCATACTCTTTAACGGAAAAGTCTGCGTACGAAGAGAAGACATTTTCATTGTAAAGATATTGTTGTCTGTATTTTTTAGCGTCTTTGTAGCAAACTGTGTTTTCGCCGAATCTTGACTTTTAAAAATCAGCGACCATGACATGTGCCTATTTCTCTTGACGTTTTTCTCGTGTTTACATGAGAGGGGCCACAGCTAGCACTTTGAACACTAACAATGAACAGTTACAGTCACACACACACACACACACACACACACACACACACACACACACACACACACACACCAGAGAGAGAGAGAGAGAGAGAGAGAGAGAGAGAGAGGAGAGAGAGAGAGAGAGAGAGAGTAGCACCAGGTTTAGCAGTAGTTGAACCAGCAGCAGCTGTTGTAATAGTAAGAATAGTCGAGTTCCGTTTGGTTGTTGACATCGTTTTTGACCCGACTGCTATTACTGCTGGTAGTGGTAACTGAGTTATCGTTTCTGTTTGTTTGCTTTTGTTGTTGTTGTTGTTGTTGTTGTTGTCTTCTACCTCCACCGATGTCATTTTTGTTCTCTAATCTGCTGTGCAGTCTTCTTCTTCTTCTTCTTCTTCTTCTTCTTCTTCTTCTTAGCATTCACAGGGAGACGATTAGTCTGTTTTAGAGCAATTTTCATCTCAAGAGCCATTCACGACGATCGAATATATATTCCTAAAGGTCCCTGTGAGTCCGACTTCCAGCTCCGGTCCAGTGGGTTCTCCTCCAGAACGCATGCACACGTACTCTGGTACTCTGGTACCAAGTCGGTGTCAACATGTGGCCTGGTTTGTACTGCAGCCTACACACACAGAGCAGCAGTGCGAGAGGCTTCTGGGCGAGGACACTCGACGTTGCAAATAGTGCAGCGACGTTCAGTTGTGAAAAGTGATGACAAATGTACACGGTGATCTTTTTAATTTAGCCAAAAAAACGGCGTTAGAAAAGGAACTGATAAAAAAAAAAAGAACCCAACCTGGCACTGTAAGCGTTCAATCGTTTCTAGACGGGTATTTTGGGAACGGGGAGGGATGGGGGAACGGAGTTGGGAGCTGGGTATGGGTAGAGGGAATGGAGGATATGACTGCAGAAAACTTCTAAGGACAGGAGTTATATGTGCTGTGGACTTACAGTCTGTTAGCCTAATGTGTGTTGTGTCTTCATGATCAATCTCTCTCTCTCTCTCTCTCTTCTCTGTGTGTGTCTGTGTGTTGTGTGTGTGTGTGTGTGTGTGTGTGTGTGTGTGTGTGTGTGTGTGTGTGCGCGCGCGCGCGCGCGCGTGCACGTGTGCGTGCGTGGCTTACAGTTATTTTGTAGCGGTCACAGAAAGGTTTAACGCAAACCGGTGTTATCTTGCCTGAGCATTTGAAGCCCAGTCTGATTTTGTTTTTTTGTTGTGTGCTCATAGGCGACAGTGAAAACATAACAGAGGGGGAGAATCTCAATACAACGTCAGTCAAAAAGCATAACAGAGGAGAAATCTCCTCCTTAAAACGTCAGTCAACTTCACGGAAAATATGCAAAAACTGAATCCACTGGAACTAGGACGAGATAATGAATCGTCATGAGCAATACAAAGCAGTTGTGCTGCAGGGAAATAGCGTTAGTTTGCCGCTGTACTGTAGTTCAACATTCATCCACCACCAAAAACTCTAAATGTTATATTTGGAAGCACATGTGATCATCTTTGTGTGTTCTTCGACAGCAACAGACTGCTATCTTGCTGTCAAGAAATATCCAGATTCTTGCGTTTGAGCCAAACACATGAAGGACAAAATGCAAAACGACTGGCTTTGTGACTTGCGTGATTATGTCATACACGCGTGCATTCCTTCCGAAAACAAACAGCAAAGCCTCAACCCGATCAGGACAGACGAGGCTTGAAACGAAGGCCATCATTCTGAGGAGATGAGGTCGACATAAAAAGCGAAACAAAAGAGGACGCAAAATGAAACAAAAAGCTCATCAGCAGATATTGAAAAAAGGAGGCATGTGACACAATCTGTAAGAAGAAGAAGAAGGAGAGCGGTGTAATTTCGCGAACGATATGAGCGGTCGGCCCATTTACCATCTCGCTCAAACAAGACCCAGGAGAGAAAAAAAAAAAAAAATAACACAAAAGACAAATTTCCATAGCTCGCACACAAGGAAAAACAAGAAAAGATTGACAGGAGCAATAGCCGAGTGTCTCAGCACTGGGATTTTTTTTTCCAGGGCAGGATGTGGGATTAGGAGTAGCCATTGGAATTCAGGTGCTGTCTAGTTGGTGGTGCTGGAGTAAAATGAAACAAAAGAAAGACAGAAGAGACAAGTCAAGAAGGGAAAAAAAAACTTAGGAAAGGAAAAAAACGAAGAAAAGAAGGCCCAACAAATGAAAGGTCACCGCAGAAAAAGTGCACATGAAATTTACAGTCGTGAATAGAAATGAAAGACGAAACACGAAACACACACACACACACACACACACACACACACACACACACACACACACACACACACACACACACACGCACACACACACACACACAAGAGAAGGAAATGAAATAGGAGAAGAGAGAGAAGATTGAAGGAAGGAATGAAAGAAGATAGAGGGAAGGAAGAGAGGAAGGAAGGAAGAAGAAGAAGAAGAAGAGAGTGGAGGAGAAGGAGAGAAGGAGGAGGAGGAGGAACAGGAGAAGGAAGAGGAGGAGGAAACAAAGAAGAGGAGGAGGACGAGGAGAAGAATGTCATGAAAAGTTTAACAGGTTATGGATAGACTTTGTTGAAAAAAAATGCAACTCCATTTTCAGATGCAAGTGCCTATTTATTTTTAGGGAAATAATTACATTTTAGTAATGCTTCCCCAGTTTTATAATTTTTTTTCGATCGAAATGTATCGATTTTCTTGAGTTTAAGACATTCATTTTATATGTTTTTGCTAAACTTTTAAACCACTAGTGTGATCGTCTTGGCTGTAAACTCCATCATTTGAGCTACCCCTGGCCGTCATCGAATTGTGAGAAGGGGGTTTAAAATCATGGCCGTTGGTTAGGTTTTGTGGTTGTGGCTTTCCTCAGGTTGTTTTCATATCCACTGGAAAATTTAAAAAAAAAACTGGAGTAGGATATTATCTTTGTGTCTTGCTTGTTTGTTGTGTGTGTGTGTGCGCGCGCGCGCACGCGTCCGTGTGTGTGTGTGTGTGTGTGTGTGGTGTGTGTGTGTGTGTGTGTGTGTGTGTGTGTGAGAGAGAGAGAGAGAGAGAGAGAGAGAGAGAGAGAGAGAGAGAGAGAGAGAGAGAGAGAGCAGAGAGAGACAGAGAGAGAGCATGTTACACATACACTTTTCAATAAAAACGCGTTCAACAAAAATAGCGTGTGGATCTTGGACACTTTTCAATAAAAACGCTTTCAACAGAAGCAAAGGCTGTGACTTTCGCCTCTATGCTTGTTGCCCACTATGGCTCTCGTCAACACCACCATTATCTCTACATCATGTCTCCGATAGGCATCGGTGCGGTTCTTTTCCAAGTACAGGATGGTGGGAAACCGCAGCCCTGAGGGCTGCATGCTCCATCCCTTGATTGACACACAGAGACAGTGTCTTGTGATAGTAAAGGAACCGCTAGCTGCTGTGTAGACTTGAAAACTAAGTCACTGGACTCCACTTTCAGCTCGAAAAAGATTAAAACCCACTCCCCTCCATAGATTTGAGGACCTCTGGAAACTGCCGCGCGTGCTGTAAGGTTCCAACTCAGACTTATGTATCTCTCAGCCTTAGTCCTCCACGTTCCTGGGGAAAAACAAGAAAAAAAAGCTGGCATATTTCATAAAACTCTTGTGCATACAAAAAATACAACATCCATGACGATCAGAAGATTTAGGGGCTGATTTATCTAGAGGATAGCTATTCTAGAAATGCGTCCGGTGATGACATAACTACTGAAGAGGAACTACGTAGTCGGGAAACTGATGTTCAAACCGCGTAAATCCGGACATAACAGTATAATAATGTAAGCTCAGTGACATACCTGACTCTGTCATTCTCCGACAGTCCTGCAAAGATTGACAGAACATCATTATAGTAGATCACCTTTTGCCAATGATGATTAGCTAGTCATCTCTCACCTTGTGCGAGAATAGATTGTTGACTGCTTACATTGTGTCGTTTAAGCATTATCATGTGCATCTTCCAAGCTCAGCGAACAGTGTGATGGCCGAACTGTAGGTCTATCAGTAAGTATGGAAATTCAACGTCCATGAAAAATAACAGGTTTAGAACAAGAAGAGCCCCTCATTCTCACTCCTTTTTTCCATATCGTCCTTAGTGTCAGGTCCGTATTGACTCACGGAGTTTCATGAAGAAGGTCTTATAT
>JADBJO010002346.1:257500-267500 GCA_016801955.1 Conus betulinus
AGTAGTTTGGTGGCATAGATGAAAAGACGTTATGAATGGTACCTTACTACAGGACAAGAAAGTGTGTGTGTGTGTGTGTGTGTGTGTGTGTGTGTGTGTGTGTGTGTGTGTGTGTGTGTGTGTGTGTGTAAGGGGTAGGGGAGATGGGAAATGAGGACAGTATTGTTGGTGCTACCTTTGTAGATGAGAGAAATCGGATGAATACGATTGATGGGATGTGGGAAGTAGGCAGAAGAGGGAGGGGTGAACCAGATACCAGATACTGTATTGGTTTTTGTTACACCAGTACTAGTGTAAGGTCATTCTCAAAGTGGTACATCGTCTGGTATAGCAAAATGCATCGTGAGAGTACCATTGTTCCTGGAATGTGGACAGTTAATGTTGGCTCGTATCCGTCAACTTTGTTAAACAAAGGAAGGGGTGTGGGTTGAGAGAGAGAGAGAGAGAGAGAGAGAGAGAGAGAGAGAGAGAGAGAGAGAGAGAGAGAGAGAGAGAGAGAGAGAAGCAGGAGTTAATAAAGAAGCGTAACAAATAATGAGATCATAAAGACTTGTTAAGCAGATGCCAAAGCTCCTCCTAAATGGGGTTGTATACAACATATACCATTGTCATAAGTCCTCAAGGCACAGATATTTATGAAGTAACTGAAACATTAATTCAGCAGAGCGCAACTGGAGTAGCATAACAATTAAGCTATATTAGTGTGACATTAGATTTCTTAATTAAACACGATAGCTCGCCCTCCAAAAAACAATACAAACAGACGCATCAATTCATCACATTTTTTCCATGACGTAGCCACACAAACATACATTGATTTCTAAGTCAAAGGAGTCAGGAAGAGACAGAGGAGGAAAGAGGAAGTGTAGGGGCAGGGGGGAGAAAGAGAGAGATGTGGAGAGGGAAGAGCAATGCTGCCATGCAACAACGTGGGATGATACAAGAAAGTGCCCACTTTTGAACGAGTCACATAATATGTGCAAAACAGTTGCTGATGCATGCACACAGTCGTGCGTTCTGTCAGCCTAAACCAGAAAGTTTCGAGAAAGTACAAAAGAATAACAAAGAAAGACAAATGGAACACACCTTTTCCGAACAGACCATCAGTACTGTATTCAACAAGACAAACAGATGTCAGATAATGCACGCAGGATTGTGTGTTAGTGAGAAGGGCACAGAAGATGTAATGGTCAAAATCAGAACTGAAAACAGTTCAGCAGATCTTAATCAAGTTTTAAAGGAAAGTGTTATGGGATCCAAAACCAGGAGTGTTTAAACTATGTTGGTTTTGTACATGTGACAGGAAAACCTTTTTTGTTTCTTTCTTTAAGAACAGTGTATGAGTCTGTCTGCACAGCAAGAAGGTATGAGAATGCCTTCGTGTGTGCAGACTGGGTGATGATGCGTAGTGATACGTAACTGGATTGTGACCTCTCACCTTTGATCGTCAGATTTCCTTTGATGAATAGTTCGGACTGGAATACGAAACACTCACTCCTTCCCCCCCCCCCCCCCCCCCCCCCCCCTTCTCCCCCTTCCCCTCGCACTCCCCGTTCCTTCTCCTACTTTACTCAGAACTCAACGAAATTTTGAGGCTGAATCTTTGCTGTTGATAGGTAGTGTATTTCTTTCCATGAATACGCTAGCTGAACTTAAATATACAAACTATGATTATCTTCTATGTTCTTCCGCCCATTGGGATAGTACAGTCATTGCACAAATGGCAGAAAAGTGAGGGTTTTTTTTGGTTGTTGCATTTTTCGTGTTTAATGCAGGGGAATTTAACAAGTCGCATATTTTACGTTGATTCCGCACAATGAAATAACGATGTTACATTTGTATGCTATATGCTACATTTCTGTGGAGACTGCTGCATTGTGAAGTATCATACCGTCCGTGATTAGTAAACTCGTAACACTGAGGGTTTGTGAACATGTTTCAGTGAAACATTAACGCTACTAAGTAAAAATAACCTTGTTCACTTTCACCAGAACCAGGAGGGCCAGAATATTTGTGTTATGCCCAGTGCATCGAACAAAAAATGGAAATGACATTACTCTTAAAATTTAAAGGAAGGCGAACAGTCTGTATTATGCAAATTTTGTACACATTTTTTAAAGTTTGATTATGCATCCATAACATCGAGAGGCAATTCCTTTTTTACAAAATGACACTGTCATACGATCTTTTTTGTGGTCACTTGCAAGAAGATTCTAGACTTTTCCTGGTGTATGAATTGAAATAACGTTGGAAAACAAAACAAATTAATGAATATTGTGTTTGAGGGGGGTGGGGGAATAACAACAATGCTGCCTTCACTTTCTTAAGTGTGCAATATGCATCAAAATGAATGTTAAGAGTTTATTTTTAACACACTCTTAATAATTCGTAAACATGAAACACACAAAAAACGATTACTCTATTCAAATTTTGCTTCTCTCTCTCTCCTCTCTGTCTGTCTGTCTGTCTGTCTGTCTGTCTCTCTCTCTCTCTCTCTCTCTCGCTCGCCTCACTCACACACACACACACGCACACACACACACGCACACACACACACACACACACACACACACACACGCACGCAAGCGCGCCGCACACACACACACACTCTCTCTCTCTCTCTCTCTCTTCACACACACACACACACACACACACACACACACACACACACACACACACACACACACACACACACACACACACACATTTCCCCTAGCTTCGGTAATTGCTTCAGGGTAGGCTCAGAGCAAACAGAGACTTGGACAAAAACAAAGTGTTTTGACCGTCTCCCACTGTACAGTTGTTAGCGCAAAGGTCTTGGTGATTGCGTGTGTCTTGGCCCACCGAGCTTGCTAAATTGTGGAAACTTTCGGCCGTGATAAGCTCCTAGCTAGACTGTGTGTACTTTGGATCGCAATGGGAAGGCTGGCACCGCACAAGCGATTCTTACCCATTTCATGGATGTGCTTGTGCGAGTTTGTATCCGGTGTCATGTTCAGGACTGTTGTAGCAGTTTGAATCAGCTTCACTCTGAACTGTGGACACTTGGCCCTCTTTATACAGACTGAGATCGAAATGGGTCTGGAACTATCATCATCGTCATTGATGAAAATGAAATGGATGACATTTGTCACGAATCTCATGGACTTTTTCTTCCTAGTTACCATTGATATCTCAGTTGTGATTGTGTACTGCAATCGTGTCTGTGATGAGTTCAGCTCAGACCTTTAGGTGTCAGCAGATTTCTAGAAACTTACTGGAGGAATGCAGTGACAGTCTCCACTCCTGTTGGATGTCAGAGGCGAATGGGGTGGGTGGAAGTAAGGATAATGGGTAAGCGGAGGAGGAGGAGAAGGGGGGGGGGGGGGGGGGCTGTTGTTTGGAGAGGACTGTCAGTGTAGACCCCGTGATTAAGCAATTCTTGCTGTTCGTAAGGGATTTAGTAGATGATGTCATGAGTATGCTGAATAAAGAAAGTTCTTCTGAACGCTATCAAAACGATTCAGAAGCGATAGAAGATCTCGTGTCAAGGTTGAGAAACCTACCACTGGTAATGCTTTATGTATTCCTGTTGCTGTGACTGCGACAGACAAGGTCATGTATGTCTGTATGTAGAGACGTTGGTATGTGCGGTGGAAGAGGAGCGGGAGATAGTAAAGCCCCAAACAAACGATGGACCGACAGAAGAGAGCGAAAAAGGTAGATGGAAAAGTAGGTCGTGTCCTGCATATGTTAAATCATAAAAGGCATCGCTGAGAAACAGTTCAGTAACTCAACAGCAGTGCAGTGTCTCCTCTGGTGGGTTGCCTCATGACGGTTTGACATAAGTTGCCGGGGCTGCAGGGGACAAGCCAGGATGTGGTTACAGTCAGGGAGCCGGAATGAGCGGTGGACACGTAGTGCCACTCTGGTGGCACAGAAGATGACAGCCAAGAGAGAGAGAGAGAGAGAGAGAGAGAGAGAGAGAGAGAGAGGGTGAAAAGTAAAACTTCATATTTTCCTATAAAATGAAGTATAAATTATTCGATTTTCTTGAATTGTCTTCCATTCCTTCTTACCTCCCGCCTCCTTCCCTATGGCACTGCACTCAGTCGCTCATTAAAACCCCCATGCCCCACCCTTGACACTACCAACACTGCTGAAACCGGACACTTTAACGCAAAGACATCACGAGTTTAAACGTGCGGAGGAAATCTAAATCGAGGTCATTGATGATGAATCGCGAGGGTATTGATGATGATGATGATGATGATGATGATGATGAAGATGATGATGATGATGATGATGATGATACGATGACTTCTCTACTCTGGTCTGAGACTACACGACAAGGCTGTAGAGTCTAGTGTATACTGCCGTTCATCATGTATCCGGGCGTCAACGAAGCTTGAGAAGTACCAGCACTGCAGTTCGAGCAAAACACTCAAATGCGCATTCAGTTAGTGGATTAAACTCGATTAACTCGATTGCATAAAATATGGCCACCTGCCACTACGTGCGTTTAAAGGTAATACTAGAAAGAGGAAATTGGGCAGAGGATCAGCACAGATATTCCATACACCCCCGCTCATCATTTTCGCATATCCACGAACTTTCGAGATCGCCGCAGTTGCCATCCAGCAGACTAGACAATGCATGCCGTTGAATGCCAAATTGTCCCGTCGAACCCCTATGCCTCGGGGTCTGGAACTGCAAGAAATCCCGCACACGCAAATATAGCCCCTCACTCTCCCTCCCCCCCCCCCCACCCGCCCCCCCCCCCCCCACCACCACCCTTGATCCCCACACCCTGCCCTATCTGATGACAGTGAGAAATGGACCTGGACCGCGTTCTGTGACAGATCCAATTGGATTGCTGCCAGAGAGCAGGGGAAGGGGAGGGGGCGATGGATGGATGGATGAAGTTGGGAGTGGAAAGTGGGGATGTCTTTGCCTGTTTTTCCATTTCTGTTGATCCCCAAGTCCAGGGTGATAAGAGGAAATCAACCTGTATTGAGGGAACTGGGGAGTGGGGGTGGAGCGGTGCGGGGTGTGTGTGTGTGTGTGGGGGGGGGGGGGGCTGTTCAATGAGCTCCTTTGTTTTCTTTCTTTGTTTACTTACATCTGTGCGATGGCATTTGCTCCATTTTCTGCTTGTGCATTAAGATTTTAGGCAGTTTAGATTCTCTCTCTCTCTCTCTCTCTCTCTCTCTCTCTCTCTCTCTCTCTCTCTCTCTCAACAAAAACAAAAAGGAAAAATGATCTCTACGACATTAACAGCACCACATGTACATATGGTGGTGTTTATGTCTTTGAGATGTTCTTGGTTTCGAGACTTGTGTTCGACAAAGCTGTAATCTTCTGTCGATGATTTTAATTCAAGTGTCCAAGAAGCCAGGCCCAAGATACTCACACAACTGAGGTGCTGGTCAGAATATTTGTGCCACACTCTCAAAAGACACGTTTGTGACGTTAACAAGCCTGGATTACTGTGCCACTCCGAGTCAGGGATGAGTTCAGTGTCTTTTCTAATACTTCAGCACACACACACACACACACACACACACACACACACACACACACACACACACACGCACGCACGGCACGCTCGCACGCACGCACGCACGCACGCGCACTCACGCACGTACGCACGCACTTACTAATAGACACACATACACACACAAAACACACACGCGCGCGCGCATGGACGCACGCACACACACGCACATATGAACACACACACACACACACACACACACACACACACACACACACACACACAGAAGCATACGCGCACGCATGCACATACACGCACGTACGCACGCAAGCACCTAATCTCCCTCACCATCCTCCTCTCTTATGCCTGTTTACTCTCCCATCCTATCGTTCTATCGTTTCAGTTGCATGACGTGCCTTCGTCTGTGGAACCCACGCGTCAGTAGAGGTCAGTGCTTCTATGCCATACTACGACATGTGTGCTGAACCTTGTCACCAACAGAAGGCGTTTCCATGCCGCACTTACTGAGTCTGTCAAACCCGTGGTTGGTGGCGGGCGTTTCCACGCTTCACTATAATGGGTTTGTTGAGCCTGATTGTCAGTGGTGGATACGTCCACTTTGTATTCCGATGTGCCTGCTGGAACTGCTCGCCAGTAGGGCGTTCTGTGTTTCACTGCATGCGTCCGTCAAACACTTTCGTGAGGTCAACGAAGGGCGTTCATTTGCCGTTCGAACCCACTCGTCAGTAGAGGGCGTGTTGTACGATAAACGCGTCCGTCGAAATCATTCACTGATACGTAAAATGGAGTTCAATGCTGCACTACAATGCATCTGCCGACCCCATTCACGAGTCAAGAGCGTTTCCATGTTACAGCATACAGTGTCTGCCGATCCTGCTGGAGAGCAGAGGGTGATTCCACGTTGTGTTATGACGTGTCTGCTGAACACCATCGTCAGCAGAGGGCGTCTCCATGTTATCCTACAATGTGTTTGCTAGAGCCCACTCACAAGTAGGCGTTGTTTGCATAACGTTTTTCCATGCCATACAACAAATGTGTCATTTAGATCGAGACGTCAGTAGAGTGAGGGATTTCCGTGTTGTGCTACAGGTGCATCTGCTACAGCTTCCGCAGTGCAGGGTGTGTGCATATTCTACTCCAAATGAGTTGCATCATGTACTGTTGTACAATAACGTGAGTCCACACTAAGAAACTTACGATTTTGCTTTTCATTACAGCGTTCCTTGTAGCATGGAGTTTATAAAATATTTTAGATCAATGACACATTGGTGAACTCTTGATGAAGCAGTTCCTGGAACTGGGGAAGAATGAAATATTGCGCTATCATTTGGACAGTGAGTGGGGGTGACAATACCAGATCTAAATTTTCATGATGATGTTGGATGGGTGCGTGACATTCAGTCTTTGTTGTCGAGTGATGATAGCGAGGGTGATGAACCTGTTCCTGAACAAGTGGACGCTGTAAAAGCTCTATCAGCGCACCATCATTTTTTTATTTGCTGCTAACACATATTTTGTCTTCAGAAATTGTAGTCTGTTTTGTTGTGAGTTCACAGTTTAATTTTTTTTTACAACAGGTAAGAAATATATGACTCTCCCAGCAGCAGTTCAGGCAAAATGGTTAGCGCTGGGCCACTGGCCTACTTCACAGAGACGTGCCGTAGTTAAGGGGTGAACTAAAAGTAAATTGGACGATTAGAAAATTGTTGCGGATTGCCCGTAGTTGATAATTCGAGCAGAAACGTACGGTGGGTCGAGAGTTGAAAGAGTGTATTGCACTTAATATGAACACACTGCCTTGGATGATAACTGATGCAAATAACCATAGCCAGTTCTGGGAAGACAAGAGCACGGGGTAGGGAGAGAGGGGTAGGAGAAGGGAGAAGAGCGAACCTGTCAGACATGACGCTGAGCGCAACAGACCAACGACGGGCGACGAGAATAACGATTTGTATGTTGGATGCCTAGACTGGAACTCCTGCTGAGTCTTAGAGCCTGACACTTTCTCATGAATAGATATTGAACACGCTCATAATGTCAGTTATCTGCAACTACGGAGCTGCCAGACTCTCTTTCACCTCTCAGCTCCACATAAATCCAGGCCCCGTGCTGGCTGGAACTAAACCGTCTGAAGGCGTCCTCGGCCCTCGACGAGAATGATAGAGATGATGCTTTGGATTTTGGTCTGAAATTACTTTGCAGGACTATATCCATTCTTTCATGGCCTATTCGGATAGCAACAGGCTCGAGATATACAGACATTATGCAGTGTTGGTCTGAGTAACATTGTTTCAAAGAAACCAATCCCTATGGTGGGAAACCAAATTGACTGTGTGATTCCAGTCTTTCCATTTGAGCATATACCCTCATAAGGTCTCGGCAGTAGTTTGCTTGAGGCGAAAAGTCCTACCAATATTTGTCTCTGATGAGATACCACCTCTGTGCTTGCAACCTACAACACTATTCACTGCCTCGTAACATGCACATTTATTTGTGTGGCCTTTTTTTATTGCACTTCTGGCACCTTTTTGCGATTCCGACCACGAGTCTGGAGCTTCTCGACACTGCTGATGGCAAACAAATCCAGTTTAACTGCAATCTTAGCGATTGCCTGCAATGCTGGCTCTAATACAGTCCTATTTCGGTGCCTTTCTACCATAGGTACCCTCAATCAAGCCTTTTTTATTGCACTTTTGGCGCTTTTATGCGATGCTAACTCTAATTCAATACTGTTTTATGTATTGTGGTGCATTTCTTCAATACTGGCCAAAACCAAATCATTGCTAACTCTTCTCGTTAGCAGTTAAAAACCATTTATTCATGTAGTTAATATATACTCGTTTTCTGTTCGATAGGAAGACGCGTCACGGGAAGACTAAAGAAGAAATCAATCAGTTGGTATGCTAGTGAGGTTTACAATAAATGGTACAACTCTAATGTATGCCACATTGAAGACAAAACAGATGAAACAGTGTGCCACTTATGCCTAGACCTAATACCCACAATCTTTCTAAGATCGGATCAAGTTTGGATGAATAGGAGAAGTATTGGCATGCGATATACTAAATGAAAGATGGGGATGGGACCTGCGAATGCATGGATCCTTTGAAACGATTACATTTATCGAGGCTTAAATGCTTGGAATTGTTAAGGCCTGAAGACTGGAGTATCTGATTTGTCATAATGTGTTCTTTTTCACACCATATTTTCCCTCGCGCTTACCTGACCAATGGAGTACCTTAACCGCATTCTGTTCAGTTCTGGCCAATGTCAGAGGTCCATGCTCTCTCTCTCTCTCACTGTGTGTGTGTGTGTGTGTGTGTGTGTGTGTGTGTGTGTGTGTGTGTGTGTGTGTGTGTGAACTAGCCGGGTGGAAGGGCACGAGGAAGAAGTGTGAAGGGATGGGGGACAGGGGGAGAGAACAAAGTTTTTCAGTCGCTCTGCTGCAACACCCAGGAAATGACCTTTGCATTTGATGCTATTTCTCTTTTAAATCAGAGGATGCGCATGCCCATAGCACTGAGAACTCAATCTATTTCATCGGTATTGATTATTCGTTAGTTCATCGACCTCAACTCCCTTCTTTCCCTCTGACTCCACTTCCCCTGCCAAGCCTGCCCCTGCCATTCCATATTGCATTCTTCCTGTCTCCAGTGGTGGTGCAGATGATGACGAGTATGATAATGCTGCTGCTGCTGTTGCTGCTGCTGCTGCTGCTGATGATGATGATGACGATGATGATGATGATGATGATGATGATGATGATGATGATGATGATGATATTGTGACGTGTGACAGTCATTATGATGGTGATAATAATGACAGTGCTGCTGCTGCTGCTGATATGATGATGAAAATGGGGAGGAGGAGGAGGAAGAGGAGGTGGAGGAGGAGGGGGACGACGACGACGACGACTTCGGCGAGAATGAAAAACCAGTCGTGACAGTAATAATCTTTAAATGGAATGAACTTTTTCTTTATATCCCTGTTTTGTTTATTTTTCGTGTTTTTTTTTTCCCTGAATCCATCCACAGTTTTTTTTTTTTCCCCCAAACGAAGTACAGTCTTATGCTTGCATTCACCATTTGCTTTGATGGGTAGAGCTGAGCCAAGCGGATACAGAGACACAACTGATAGCAAATGTTGTGGATGATGTTTGAATGAAAGCAAAAGAACGCAGCTGATGTCAGTTAAGGTCCGGTCGACCACAAAAACCAGTTTAGAAGACCACCATAAGGAAGATATAGATCCAGAAATTTACGAGCCCACAACATCAAACATCTTAGCCCACTCCACCCTACGAAAAATTGACTCTTAAAGAGAATCTACGACTTGATATTAAAGATAACAATACATTCTAATATGAATTATACCCTCCTCAGAAATCACAACAAAACAAGGTCCATTTCAATGAGTTGAGCCATAAACAGATACCATGATTAGATCTGCAGATGATCAGAGCCTAACGAGGAGTCTGACCATCAATCAAATGCGATGAAATCA
>JADBJO010002346.1:280000-285000 GCA_016801955.1 Conus betulinus
AAATGACATTTGAGGAAGTAAAGAAAGTATTTTACATTTGAGTAAAGCAAAAAACATCTGCTGGATTAGATGGAATGTCTTGTGAAATATTAAAACATTTACCATACAATGTTATTCGATTTTTACATATATTCATACAAAAATGTTGGAGTAAAGGGGAAATGGCTTCTGTTTGGAAGCCATCAATTGTTATTCCTATATATAAGCAGGGAAAGCCTAAAGCAGATAGAAACAGCTATCGACCCATCTCGTTAACATCACACGTATGCAAACTTATGGAGAAAGTAATATTAAACAGATTAGTCCATTTCTGCGAAAAAACAGTGAATTATACCCCCAAATCAAGCAGGCTTTTGGAAAGCCAATCAACTACAGAACATGTAGTGAAACTAACAACACAAATCAAACAGCAGTTCTCGAGGGCGAAAAAACATCCTTGCAACTTTTTTTTTGACGTAAGAAAAAGCTTATGATCAAGTATGACACTACAAATTATGCAAAGGATTAAGGAAAACAATATTAATGGTAATATGTATAACTGCATTAAAAATTTCCTTTCACACATCGTTTCGTACAAGTAAGAGTAGGAAAAACGTACTCAAACCCCAGAGAACTTCAGATGGGATTACCTCAAGGTTCAGTTATTTCTCCTGTTTTCTTTAATATACTCATAGCCGATCTCCAAAGAGATTGTCAAATGATTCAGTTTTAGTCCAGTATGCTGACGATATATGCATGTGGATGAAGGTAACAATGAAACGCAATGCACCCACTAGTGCATTAAACTAAAAAAACGTTTTTACCAAAAGGAACTAGATAAAATCACTGATTTTATAAAAGAAAATGGTTTATCACTATCTTTAGAAAAAAACAAACACATGCACACTTTTTAACTCAGGTTATAACCCAGAGAAAAATGCCTATATTTAGCATTAATGGAATTGCTCTTAAGTTTGTGCAAAGTGTTAAGTTTCTAGGTGTTCATCTGTCATCAAAACTTTCCTGGAATCAACATATAATCATATACTTGATAAAGCTCGAAAAGCATTAAATGTTCTCAAAATTATAAGTAAACAACGTTGGGGTCAAGATACTAAAGCACTTTTATGTCTTACAAATTCACTTGCTCGATCTTGTTTAATATATGCCCCAAGTTTTCTTTAATGCCCCCAAACACCTATTATCCAAACTTCAAAGCATAGACTGCAAAGCTGTTAAACTGGGACTTGGGGTACCAATACATGCTTCCAATCTAGGATCCTGTGAAGAAGCGAGTGTTCTTCCTCTGGATGACAATAGGAAAAATTCTTGCGCTTATTTCATAGTAAAGTCTTTTGCTTTTGATACATTTTGTAAGGAAGAAATTATATTAGACTCTGCGAAAGATTTTGCTAACAGTGCTAAAACAATACACTCTTTACAATCAGTCAATACTTATGCCACCGATATATATAATCACTTCTAAAGAATTAAAACACAAAGAAATAGCCACTAGGCCACTTGTTTCACCAGTAGCACCCTGGGAGCTTATTAAACCTGCTTTTGATATTGATGTTACAAAATTTAAACAAGTATCAGTCTCCAAATATGTTGAAAAAATTATAAACATAAGCATTGAAAACAAGTATACTGACTATATCAAGATTTACACAGATGGATCTGTAATAGAAAATGGCATTGCAGGATAAAACATTTTTCATTTCTTCCTTGAAAAACATTAAAAACGTTATAATATTGGTAAGCATTATTACATTTTCACTGCTGAATTAATAGCCATTTTTAATGGCGTTACATCATATTAAAGAGTTACCTTTAAATGCATGCAAAATATTATATTTTTGAGTGGATTGCTATCAAAGGTCAAAATGCCAAGACACGGGTTGAAATTACACACGAAATCAATCACTTAATACATAATTTAGCAAGCAAAGATATCAGTGTTACTTTTTATTGGATTCCATCTCACTGTAGAAATTCTCTCTAATGAACAGGTAGATCAAGCAACCAAGAGTGCAGCACGTAATGCTGCGGGGACAATTTAAACTGAATGTTAAGCTAGATCTACATGAATATTATAAATACTTTGACAAGTTAGCAAAGGATAATTTTGTTGACAAGTTGAAGACCTTAGATATACAATATTCACATAATTGTAAAAGCTTTTGATACACTGCATTCGGATATAATAATTAAGAGTTTAAGTCAAATCAAATCCAGATCAATTACGTCTTTGATGTTTAAGATTCGTCTAAATGCTCTCAAAACAAAATTTTGTAAAGATATTATTTGTGTTTGTGGGAGTCAAATTTCTACGAATCATCTGCTTCTGCACTGTCCTGCCATCAAAGCTCAAAAGCTCAAAAATGGAGGCACTGCGCTCAAACCATCGAAATCCGATAACATTACAGAAAATAGTTAGTGACCTTGATCTTCTTAAGTTGTTTTCAGAAACATTACATTCTAGTTTTGTCGGTATTTTTCTTTGATAGTTGTTGGTAATGTTGATATTATTTGTGTTTGTAGAATCCAAAACTTAAGTATGGCATTGATGTTACATTACTCAAAACACACTCAACACTTTAAAGAATCTCTCGCATGCTTTTTTTTTGTTGTTGTTGTTGTTGTTGTCTAATGTCGCTTCAGGGTAAAGAGACGTTAATTAAAGTGCTTCTACTACCTAATCCCATCATCCTCCTTCTCCCTCATTAATTTCTGCTCCCTCTCCCATCATATTGTTCCGTCGTTTTAGTTGCCTCACGCAACTGCGTCTGTGGAACCCACTTGTCAGTACAGGGCGCTTTTCACCATACGATGATGTATGTGTTGGAACAGTTCATGAATGGAGGCTGTCTCTTTGTACTTCAGTGAGTCTGTCGAACCCACTGATCTGCGGTGACCGTTTCCAGTTTCTACGGCAGTGCGTCTGCAAGCTTACCAAAGTCGGATGTGTCCATGTTGTGTTCCAATACGTCAGCGAAAAAAAACCTATCAGTAAGGCGTTCCATTCTTTACTGCAGTGTGTCCGTCGAGCGCTTTCATCACGTCAATGAAGGGCATCCAATATGACTTCCGCTCGTCAGTGGAGGGCGTTTCGTGTTGTACTATAAATGTGCCTCCCGAAAAGGCTCGTTAGTACACTAACAGGGAGTTCCATGTGTCTGTGTGTGTGTGTGTGTGTGTGTGTGTGTGTGTGTGTGTGTGTGTGTGTGTGTGCATGCACGAAAGCATGTAAGAGTGTGTGTGTGTGTGTGTGTGTGTGTGTGTGTGTGTGTGTGTGTGTGTGTGTTGTGTACTAGCGGGGTGGAGGGGTATGTAGAGGGAGGTATGAGAGACGGAGGCTGGTGAAAGAGCTTTCAGTCGCTCTTCAGCAATACCCAGGTAACGACCTTTGCATTTTGATAGTGCTCTTTTAAATCAGAGGACGTGTGTTTCCGTCTCACTGAAAAATCACAATCTATCTCATGGGTATTGATTATTCGTTTTTTTCTCAAAGACATCTAACCCCCCCATCCCCCATTTTTTTTTTTTTTTGTTGTTGTTGTTTTTCCTTCCCCTCCGGTCTCTCATCTCTGACTCTCTTCCTACCCTTCCAAGCTTGCTCCAATTTTCCCGTCTTCACATCTGCCCCCCCCCCCTTCACCTGTATCAAACATCACTGTTGAAATAACTCCGCTCTCTCTCTCTCTCTCTCTCTCTCTCCTCTCTCTCTCTCTCTCTCTCTCTCTGTATCTATCTAGGTGTATGCAGATACATACATACATACATACATATATATATATATATATATATATATATATATATAGTATATATATATATATATATATATATATATATATATATTGCAACAAGCCGCTCTGTAAGTTGCTGGAATGGTGCTCGGTTACTTATCCTCGGAATTTATTACTCAATTTATAACATAAATGTGTGTGTATATATATATATATATATATATATATATATATATATATATATATATATATATATATATTCACTCAAACTCATATATATATCAATTTGAGTGAATATATATATATATATATATATGTTCATATATATTCATATATATATGAATATATCTATCTATATCTATCGATCTCTCTGTCTCTCTCTCTCTCTCTCTCTCTCTCTCTCTCTAAATATATATATATATATATATATATATATATACATATACATGTGTGTATGTGTGTGAATGACGCTAGAGAAAGGTCCCAGTGACGGTGAGGAAAGACCCACTGATCACAGGGAAAGTCCTGTTGACAGTGGGAAGACTACAACTTTGGATTCTCTCTTGAGGGCACATAAGACCGTATGGCGAAAGCTTGGCTGTGTCTGGAGTGGCACTGTCTTCATCTGTCCGTGGGCAGGGGGTGGTTGGGTCTGTGGGGTGTGCCCGACAGCTGTAGGGTGGTGTTTTTCGCCGGTGGGTTATGCAGTCATGAAAACGGGCTAATACACCCACGGGGATGCTACTTCAAGGCTGTTATGAGTTGCATCCTGTAGTCCGATTTACCTCTGTTCAGGAGCAGTTATGTCCCTTGATATCTTAATGGAGCGTCCTGCACGTGCCTGTACCCATCGTCAACACAGCGCAGGCCTCCAAGGGTGGTACAGGACTGCTCTAAAGGCAGGTGAAGACGTGCTTCTCTGGGTCCTCCCCAGGACCTTCGAGTGTTTCTTTTTCTTCTTATACATATACATGTGTGTGTGTGTGTGTGTGTGTGTGTGTGTGTGTGTGTGTGTGTGCATGACATTATATGTAAAGAAATATACGTCCGAGGGCAATTAGCTTCGAATGGTTTAGGATCATCTATATACAGATGAAACAAAGCATCACCTTGATGCACACGACCCATTGAGAGAAATAACATAGGAAACTGCCTGGCCTGATATTCTAGTGAAACTGCTGGGGTAGAACTTGAGACTGATAATATGCTATACACAACGGACAGTATATCTATTCAAGTGAAACAGGGTACGTCATTATTCTCAGAATACAG
>JADBJO010002346.1:290000-295000 GCA_016801955.1 Conus betulinus
AACTCAAATCTTTGCGCCAGTCGCGTAAAGGAAAGCCAATGAACTCTTGCTCACTCAAATCCCCAGTCTTTCGCGGCACGCAAACGCTTCGCTCGCGTGGCGAAGTGGCCCACCCTCACCTTCATCATCACTGAGCTCCACAGAGGAGTCAGTGTCAATTTCCTCTTCTCCTCGAAATTCTTCACTGGAATCACTTTCATCAGCTTCGTCATCCTCTTCTTGAACGTCTGAACCTTCCGTTTGTAGCATTTCAATAACTTCAGGAATGCTAAAACGTTGCCGACGGTCTCGACTTTTGCTCCGACACATTCGCAGAAAAAACTTGTTTAAGACGCCATGTTTGTATGCAGATTAGTAAGTCATGTGGGTTGGTCTGGTCAATCAGCTACTGAGGCAAAGTGGGTGATGGTGTGCCGCGAAACCACTGTGCAGGCGAACGAAGGAATGCTGACGACACTGTTTATGTCTTGTTGCCGTGTACTGATCACACTGCTAACGCATGCAAAATCAGTGAAGGCCGAAACCTTGATAGCGTTCGTTTGATAGCGTTACATAACGCAAAACGCTATAGCGTCTGTTCGTGACAAGAGAGTTTATTTGCCGTTTTCTTTAGTATGTACTTATCGTCCGCTGCTTCTTTTCATATATCAATTGACTGGAGGAAGGCTGGGATTAGATGAGATAGGTGCTTGCCTGTCTGTTACCCTCGATAATAAAGTTTGTCCTGTCTAGCACGCATCTTTACTTAATTTGTCTTTCATTGATTCATGGATCACGTATGTCTCTTTCGCCTATTATTGTATGTCGATTTCTCTGTGTGTCTGTGCGTATCTGTGTCTCTCTCTCTGTTTTTGCTGTTGTTGTTGTGCATGTCTGTCTGTATCATTTTTTTTTTCTGCAAGTAATTAAAGGGAAGAAACACACATGATGCATGAAGGTTTGAAATTGCACACCATTCTTGCCATTTTAAAGCAGCAAATGGAGTGCGGTATCAGATAGCTATCACCTGACAAAAACGAATTGGAGATTCAGCGACGTATTAGTTTGCTAGACGGAGAGAGAGAGAGAGAGAGAGAGAGAGAGAGAGAGAGAGAGAGAGAGAGAGAGAGAGAGATGAGAGAGAGAGTCTACATGAAACACAGCGCTTCACTGTCATGGGGAATGCAAAAACAAAGTGAAAACATAAAAGGAGCAAGGAGGAATGGACCATAGAGTTGGATATGGCTTTGATGATGTAAAGTTCAGTTATGTTAGATGCATTTCACTCATCCCACTGAATTTACGCAAACATCGTCTCGTTGAGACTGTTGTTGGAACAATAAAAAAGAAACTACTTTAGACTTCTTTCTTTAAACAGTATCCAATGAAAGAAAGCAAGTTAAAGAAGATGGGACAACAGAACATGAAGACAGGGTTGTTAGGACAGGTTTAAGGGAGTGACAAGAAATCCAACAGAAAAACATTATAATATATGAATGAGATGTAAGCTCTCCATAGCATTGCCCTTTAGAGGAAGTGTAGCAGCAGCGAGAGAAAGGAAGGGAAGAGGATGGTGTAAGGGGAGAAGAGAAAGAAGAAGTCAAAAAGGGGAGAAGAGAAAGACAAGTCAAAAACAGAAGAGACGTAAGCATATGGGGGGCAGAGACGGGGGGATGTCACTAACGATACCCTGGGGGGTGGGGGGGGGGGGGGGGGGGGGGGGGGCGGGGGGGGGGGGGGGGGGGGTGGGGGGGGGGGGGGGAGACAGAGAGAGGACAGACACACAGTGACAGAGAAATTGACAGACAGAGACGAAGACAGAGGAGACACAGAGAGAGAGAGGAGAGAGAGAGAGAGAGAGAGAGAGAGAGAGAGAGAGAGAGAGAGTCTACGTGAAACAAATGCTGCTCTTTCCTCTCATGGAGAATGTAAAAACAAAACGAAAACACAAAAGGAGAGAGAGGAGGAATGGAACATAGACATGGATATGGCTTTGATGTAGAGAGTTCCGCATATTACAGTATAGATGCATTTCACACATCCTACTGAATTTAAACAAAAATTGTCACATTCAGATTGTCGTTGGAGCAATAAAAGAACTGTCTGAACTCCCTTTCTTTAAATAGTATTCAGTGAAAAAGGAAAGCAACGTAAAGAAGATGCAGAAGTAGAGAGAGAGAGAGAGAGAGAGTGAGAGAGAGAGAGAGAGAGAGAGAGAGAAAGAGAGATACAGTGACTGACTGCCAGACAGAAGAATGGCCGGAATCAAAGTGCATACAGTGCAGCGGAGCTACAACAAGAAACGCCTCGAGAAGATCTCCTATTTCAGAATAAAAGCGTTTAAACAACAGCTACAGACATTCACACCCAGAGAAACATGTGTGTTGTCGATTGCAAATCGTTTCAAGAAAGCACAAATGGAATGACTGCTGTCATTGAAGTGAAGGGGATCAACCCAATGGGGTTGTGCGAAATGGCCTGACACACCTCACCCCTTCCCCCCCCCCCCCCCCCCCCCCCCCCCCCCCCCCCCCCCCCCCCCCCCCCCCCAACAACAGGAACAGGAAATGAAAACAATGCTGTTTGCAAAGAACTGACCAGGTTGAAAACAAGAACAACAGAGCACAGTGTAATGAAGAGAGGTGTGGTCATTCATCACCTTTGCCTCACTGAGAAGTACGTGAAGGAGACAGGAGAGGAAAGCAGTTACGAACGCAGTGGGAGGGTTCACTCGCAAGCTGGATTGCAGTGTTTAGTAGCACGGGTGAAATAATGTCACGCCGCTGGGGAGAGAGGAGAGAGAGAGAGAGAGAGAGAGAGAGAGAGAGTACATCTGAAACAGGAGGGTAGAAACATAGTACTAGGAAGGGAAAAGAAGTGGGAGTGTATGAGGACAGTAAGCAAATTTTGATTGTTCTGTTATACAGGTTGGGATATACAGTTGAGTGTCGCACATCCTGAAGGAATGAACGAAGTTATCATTCTGACATTGTTATTGAAACAGAACAATTGTCAAGATTTACAAAAATCAGGATTTCCTCTGTAAACAATACTCAATGACACAGAGAGAGAGAGAGAGAGAGAGAGAGAGAAATAGAGAGAGAGAGAGAGAGAGAGAGAGAGAGAGAGAGAGAGAGAGAGAGAGAGAGACCAGCTTTGACAACAAGAGAAATATCAACAGGAAAATGTCCTTATTAACACTGAGAAGATTATTAACAACAAAGTCAAACACAGAGACACACGTTTGCTGTTTGCTGAAAACGGAAAGCTATCATAAAGCACAAAGGGAAATGACATCAATCACTGGAGAATGGGAATGGCACAATGGGCCAGACAAAAGGCGGAAGCCCTAACAACAGGGAAATGAAGACGGGGCTGTTACGAAATAATTGGTAGGGCGTAGGAGATGGTGTAATATCTGCGGCTTGAGGTATGCCTCACTGATCCTTATTAGATTAAGGAAAAGAAGCAGGAGGATGAGAATGGAGATGCGTGGGGGTGGAGGAGGAGAGTTCTGAGGAGAGCAATGTATGATTTCAGTAGTCTTTGGTGGCGTAGTCAAAATCACATCACGAATGGTACCTTAGTATATGATGAATGGAAAGTGGTGTGTATGTGACATACCAGTTCTAGTTTTTAAGTCAGGCTGAAACTGGTAGATCGTCTAGGGTAGCTAAATGCATCGTAAGATTACCACTGTTATTGGAATAACTGGACAGTTAGTTTTCGCTCCTACCTGTCAGTCTCATTAAATGAAGGAGAGGAGGTAGTAGTGGAGAGAAAAGGATAGAAGCGGAAGGATAAGGATTAGAAAGAGAAGCGTGGCAAATACTTAGATATGAAGACTTATTCTGTAGATGCCCCAGCCCGTTCTAATTGGGGTTGTATACAAAATAAAGTGTTTTGAATATGTCCTCAAGACATACATGTATATCAAATTACCGAAACATAATTTCTGCAGAGTTCAACTAAAGTAGCATAACAATTAAGTAGTATGAGTGTGACAATAGAATGTTTAATTAAGCACAAAAGCTTGCCCCCTAAAGACTCAGTACAAATGAATACTTTCCCTATTTCATAGCTGTACGAACAGACATTGATTTGTAAGTCGCAAGAGCCAGACACAGATGGGGGTGGGGGTGGGAGGGAGGAAGGGGGGGGGGGGGGGGGGGGGGGGGGGGGGGGGAAATCGACAGATATTTAGTGGGAGGAGCAACACTGTCAACTAACGACGATATGGGAAAAAAAAACATGACCTACTTTTGAACGAAGTCACATAGTAACTGCAAAATATCCACTGACACCTGCATGAACTCATCACTGTCAACTAACGATATGGGAAAAAAAAAACACGACCAGTGCCTACTTTTTGACGAAATCACACAGTAACTGCAAAAATATCCACTGACACCTGCATGAACTCATCACTGTCAACTAACGATATGGGAAAAAACACGACCAGTGCCTACTTTTAAACAAAGTCACATAGTAACTGCAAAATATCCACTGACACCTGCATGACCTCGTCACTGTCAACTAACGATATGGGAAAAAAAACACGACCAGTGCCTACTTTTGAACGAAGTCACACAGTAACTGCAAAATATCCACTGACACCTGCATGACCTCATCACTGTCACTAACGATATGGGAAAAAACACGACCAGTGCCTACTTTTAAACGAAGTCACACAGTAACTGCAAAATATCCACTGACACCTGCATGACCTCATCACTGTCAACTAACGATATGGGGAAAAACACGACCAGTGCCTACTTTTAAACGAAGTCACATAGTAACTGCAAAATATCCACTGACACCTGCATGAACTCATCACTGTCAACTAACGATATGGGAAAAAAAACACGACCAGTGCCTACTTTTTAAACGAAGTCACACAGTAACTGCAAAATATCCACTGACACCTGCATGACCTCGTCACTGTCAACTAACGATATGGGAAAAACACGACCAGTGCCTACTTTTAAACGAAGTCACATAGTAACTGCAAAATATCCACT
>JADBJO010002346.1:300000-302500 GCA_016801955.1 Conus betulinus
TTAGCTGGGCCATAAACAAATCATAATTAGATCTGCAGATGATCAGAGCCAAAAGAGAACCATGACCATCAATCACATCAAATGAAATCAGAGTGCGAAGATTGTTGCCCGGCCATGCGCACTGATTATTTCAAAACCTGGGGTAAAGAAAAAAATAAACAAAAAGAATCGGCTGAAAGACGATGACAACAAAAATGCAGCTCCGCGGATAATTCACAGAACGAAAGGGGGCTGGACAGGAAGTGCCTGCGGGAAACGATAGGCCGGAACATGGATCAGAGAGTTGACAATTTGATGAAGGCAGTTTTTATGCTCCTTTCCTCTTCTTTCGTTTTCCAGTTTTTCTTTTGATTTTTGATGAAGGATAGCCACGTCATCTAAAAGGGTGACAGTTGTAATCACACGGCGCTTGTAGGACCCAGGGTAGCAAACACTTGGGCGACGGAATCTGACACAGAGGACACAGGAGAGAGAGTGGAGGAGTAGAGGTGGGGGAGGAGGGGAGTGGGAGGAAAGGGATGGGAGGGGCATCTTTGCATCCCTGCTCGGTGGGTCATTGCATTCCAAGCGAGATAGCGTGCACTGGCTGCTGCAGTTCGTGGGGCAGGGTAACCAGGGGTGGAGAGAGGAGGGTTGGTTGTAGGAGGGGGGGGGGGGGGGGGGGGGGGGGGTCCTGTACGTGCTTGCACAATTAAAAGAGTCACTTAACTGAGGTAAAGCTATATATCAGTCTTAGGATCTGTTATGCAAAGCTGGGTGGGGAAGCATTTTTATGCCAGCTTTGGATTATCTTCCTCCTCTCGAAGCGCTTGTCCATGTCTCTGTTGCCTGTATCTATTTGTTTATCTTTTTGATTTCTCTCTCTCTCTCTCTCTCTCTCTCTCTCTCTCTCTCTCTCTCTCTCTCTCTCTCGCTCGCTCGCTCGCTCGCTCGCTCGCTCTCTCGCTCTCTCTCTCTGTATGTCTCGAGTGGTGGTCGTCCATTTTCATTCCTCGGACATGATTATAGTCAGGGTAATGAAGTGTTGATTTGTGAGAGTGCGACCTTCACTTACATGCGCTGGAAAACCAAGCACGTTTCTCGAGTGTTCTTCCCCATCGTACATATCAAATTAACTGGAAGGTTACTTCGTGTGAACAGAACTGTCATCATTGTTAGTTACTGAAGAACCTTTTCCTCCAGTTTCAGCGGTTGGATACATCAAGAATTTAAACCGTTGATGTATGGATTTATGGCTTTTTGTTTTCAGGGAAGAATAAAGACTGCTGTGAAAGAGGTAGGAATGATGAAGACGATAACATGTAACTTTTATAAGTGGTCGTGAAGATGATGATGATGATGATGATGACGGCGACGGCGACGACGATAATGACCATGACGATGACGAAACTGATGATGATGACGATGATGATGATGACGATGATGAAATGATTATTATATCGCATTTACGGCACATCTGGATTTTCTTTGTTCTAAACTAAGAGATGCACCCCTCTTTTCAACAGACTTCAACAAACGTTAGACACGAAAACTGCCGGTAAGTACTGTTGACAGCGGGAAGGGCTGAAACCAGGGGTCCTCCCCAGAGGATATGTAAGAACGTGTCGTGACTGTGTCTTGAGTTATATTGTTTTCCACCTGTCAACTAAACAGTAACGGGTGGGGCTGCAGGTACGAAATACGGGCTGGTACACCCATGGGGAAGCTTCCATAGATGTTCTGTTGTGACACGTTCAGTGGCCATTTGGCCGTTAAACCATGACATTTCACAGGGAGGAGTTATGTCCCTTGACGTCTCTATGACATGCCCTGCGTGTGCCTGTACCCATCGTGACACACGCTGCAGGTTTCAAAGGGCATTGCATGATGACTGGCGGCTCAGAAGACACGACTTACCTGGGACCCTCTGGCATCTTTTGGTGGATCTTTTTGTTTTGTTTTGTTTTGTTTTGTTTTGTTTTTTCCTGTTACACTGTTATCGAATTTTCGTACCTGCCTGGTTTCAGTCTTGTAATGCATGTACTGATGAGAGAGTGTCACATAGGCAGTTAACCACTCACCACTTTTTAATCTGTTACACACACACACACACACACACAAACGCGTGCACGCACGCACGCACACGCACGCACGCACGCACGCACACACACACATACACACACAAACGCGCGTGCTAGTCCTGTTGATCTTGATACATGAGCATACAATTTGATTTTACCCTGCCTCTTTTCTATGAAAAAAATATCATTACTAAATAAAGACTGCTAATCATTACAAATAAAAACGGTAGGTCACTATTCTTAACCACAAGGGCCAGATTTCATGGGCAGCTTCTAACCGTGCTTAGAGCAGACGACTCAATACGCCCATAGTGCCAGAGTCTTCTCATGAGAAATTATCAGGTAAATCCGTTATCGGCTCCTCTTGCATACTTGCCCAGACGACGATAAACAAGCCATGATCAGAGCATGACTGGCCCCGAAGACAACCCTGATGAGTG
>JADBJO010002346.1:317500-322676 GCA_016801955.1 Conus betulinus
CAGCTTCTTCTCTGCACGGCAGTTGCCTTTGGTCAAAAAAAAAATCCCCCTCATCCTTCACAGAGCATGCTTTGCTTTTTACAATGTACTTGGTTTGACCCCCCCCCCCCCCCCCTCTCTCTCTCTCTCTCTCTCTCTCTGTGGAAGTTTTTTGGGCATTGTTTCTATTTCATCGTTTGGATGTGCTGCTCTCGTTGTTTTATTGTGGTTCTGTTTGTAATCACCGTAAATAACGGGATTTAACGAACAAAAGAAGTTTCGATAAGCAAAATAAAATAATGTGAAGTTCTGCCATTCAAACACAGTATCAGAGAAAAAAAAACAACAAAAAAAAAAAACCCCCAGTGTGGACAGAACGAAAGAAGACTGGAAGAAGAGGATCGAGTGAGGAGGATTTTCGACAATGTGATCTCGAGGACAGAGAGCAGCAGTCTCTGAAATCGAATAGCTGTACAGTGCTTTACACAAAGATATGTTTTCCAAATGGCAAGAGTGCTCTTTGACTACTGGGAAGAAAGAACAATGAGTTGGCCGGAAAGAGAGAGAATGAGTGAGATACTAGTGGCCGTGGTGCTGTGGTCAACGTGAGAAGTCTGAGCCGGCAGATCGTAGGGCCTGTTCCCATCAAAGTAATTTATTCATGGGATTGTTCTCTCCCGACTGGCTCCTGCCTAGAGGTGACTCTGCTGTAAGCTATGTGGGGAAGACTGGGATCTTACAGTCGAGATGCATTCGCTCACTGGATGCATCTCTGGAAGTGTCGCTCAAATTTCCTGACCAACACTGCCAATGTCTGTAGATCTCGGTGTCTTTTGACGGCCGGGAAAAATGATAGCGAGCATGAAGCACAGCCTTGTCGTGCAGTCTCAGACCAGAACAGAAATCAGCAGCATCGTCTTCATCATTCTCGTCCTCACCAGTCAGCACTCACATTCAGTGGCCCTTCATGCGTTCTTTTCTCTCATGATAATCTCCTCTGGACGTCTACGGAGTTTGTGTGTTCGTGTCGAGATCATGAACGTCATGGGCGCCGTCCGCAGAGGGAACACCCACTCATGCTGTCACTCCACGACTAATCTCTTGCTGTCGGGTAAGCAGAGGGTTTAGAAGTTAGCGTGTGTGTGTTTTCGAACAAGTACCGCTGAACACCACCGAAGTGAGTTGGCAGTGGTGCGGTGTCTCCTCCAGCGGGTTGCCTCATGATGACAGGACATGCTCACTGTGGACATACGATGCTGGGATAGTGGCAGGACATGCAGGGGTCGGAATAGCTCAGCGTCAGAGCGCCGGACTCGTAATCTTGGTGATTCTGGGGTTGCGGGTTTCAAATCTCCGCCGGGCCGTGCCGGTACAGGGGATTTTTTTCCCTTCGGAGTTAACTTGGGTTCTGACTCCATTTCCCAAACAGTCCTTCGAATGAGGCTATTAACCGAGGTTCCGTGTGCGAACGCACGCATAGCATTTTGCACATACGTAAAATCCTATCACCCACATCTGGAAGAGAAAGCCAGTTTGGCTGTTGGTGTGGATGAGACGTTACACGCAGCACGCACCCCTGCGTGAGAAATGGAAAGAATGAAGGAAGTAAGGACATTGAGTGAACGATATTGACCGGATGAGAAATAGAGAAATAGAGAGAGACAGAGACAGACAGATAGACTGGCAGACCGACCGACAGAGAAGGACAGACTGAAAGAAACACACTGAGCTGATTTTTGACCCACACAAAGGTCGATACTCAGCTAGAAAACTGGAGAGAGAGAGACAGACAGACAGACAGACAGACAGAGACAGAGAGACAGATAGAGACAAAGAGAGAGGCAACGAATTAGGGGAAACAATTTACACGTGTGTCGCGATCAAGAAAGGCAGGAGACACAAGACCACAATACACTTTAAAATAACAAGTGTTCGGTCTCATACGAAATATGGTTATCTGAAAATTCATACATCGAAACTGAAAATAAAATTCCTGCAGGGCGGTTGACATCACGGTCTTTCAATGTAAATTCCGCTCCTTATCTTTATCCGTTTGCATTCCATTTGAAAGTTAAGCAGATGCGGTGTGTGTGTGTGTGTGGTGTGTGTGTGTGTGTGTGTGTGTGTGTGTGTGTGTGTGTGTGTGTGTGTGTGCGTGCGTGCGTGTGCGTGTGCGTGCGTGCGTGCGTGTGCGTGCGTGCGTGCGTGCGTGCGCGCTCGTGTGTGTGTGTGTGTGTGTGTGTGTGTGTGTGTGTGTGTGTGTGTGTGTGTGTGTGCGTGCGTGTGTCTCCTCTATGCAGGCATTCGGAGTGGCAAAGTGCTGCTTGCTAGTGACGGCCCAAAGAGGTCACTTCAACTCCAAATGACCTGTCAGTCACTTTATTTAACGCCCCTTCCTGATACGCCAAAGTCGCATGAAATTATAAAATTACTCCCTCTATTCTCCCCTTCCTCTTTCTTCTCCTGTGCCACCTCCTCTCCCCCCCCCCCCTCTCTCCCCCGTCCTCTCTCTGAGCCTCGAGCCTCTCTCTCTCACTCTCTCTCTCTCTCTCAGCCTCTCTCCTCTCTCTCTCTCTCCTCTCTTTTTCTCTCTCTCTCTCTCTCTCTCTCCTCTCTCTCTCTCTCTCTCTCTCTCTCTCTCTCTCTCTCTCTCTCTCTCTCTTCATTTGGACTCCATGTTTCCTAAACATGCTGGATGAAAATATGTGTTTGCCTGCACTCTCATTTACCTGTCTACCTGTCTCATTATCTATCAATCTAGCTAGCTACTTATTTATCTATCTATCCCTCCATATATCTATCCATCTTGTTTCTGGCATTGATTACCCTGTGAGTTGAGCAAATAAAGTAGATGTGAGGAAACTTTAAAGGACAAACGATAAACGTTGTTAAAAGAACTCGAGGATGTTTGTTTCTTTCTCTTTTTTTTTTTTTATTAGTGACATTCACATCACTCATGGACGTGTGGCTTAAAAATTGTCACAGAAACGTCAGAGGCACTGGAGGAGCAAAAACTTTAGGGAAATGGATCTCCTGCTAAGATCTGTCTCATTGTCATCCAGTGCTCCTGTCTAACTCCAAACTCCAAACTCCAAAAGTTTAGTTTTCTCCTGATTTTGTTTACAGTAGCAGACTTTTTTTTTTCCAGTCACGTTGATAAATCAACAAATGCAGGAACATAAACGTACGTCAATGCTACTGCACTACCAACATATGGTAACAACACGTGATTTAAAACCAAAAAGTCTTTTTGATTTTCTGTGTCCGACTTCCATACCCTCAAATTCCAATTACCCATGAACGCGCACATAAACTGTATCTCTCTCTCTCTCTCTCTCTCTCTCTCTCTCTCTCTCTCTCATCTCTCTCTCTCTCTCTCTCTCTCTCACACACACACACCACACACACACACACACACACATGTAGATAGATAGATAGAAGGGTACAGACAGACAGACAGAGACAGAGACAGACAGACAGACAGACAGACGACAGACAGACACACAGAGAAAGAGAGAGATTCTGGGAACACATCATAAGCTTAAGCTATGTTCCTGCGGTAGCTCTCTTAATGGATAAATATGTAATGCCGTAATTTTGAAAGAAGTTTAACACAACCCACACATGGCTTCAGCTGGATATTGCAGCAATCGATCTCACTTTGTACCCTCTGCCCCCCGCCCCCCCTCGCCTACCCTTGCACCTATAGCCCTTACACTCCGCCGCGCGACTCTCTTGTCCTCTCTCCAGTCTGCCACCGCCCACTGCTCACTCGCCTCTCGACCGTTACTTCCCCCGTAACGTGTATATCATATGCTGAACACATGCTCTCTCTCTCTCTCTCTCTCTCTCTCTCTCTCTCTCTCTCTCTCTGTGCGCGCGTGTATATGTGTGTGTGTGTGTGTGTGTGTGTGTTGTTGTGTGTGTGTGTGTGTGTGTGTGTTTGCACGCATGCAATACAGATATACAGAAAGTGTGTGTGTGTGTGTGTGTGTGTGTGTGTGTGGTGTGTGTGTTGTGTGTGTGTGTGTGTGTGTTGTGTGAGTGTATGCGTGTGTGTGTGTGTGTGTGTGTGTGTGTGTGTGTGTGTGTGTGTGTGCGCGTGCGTGCGTGAGTATGTGTGTGTGTGTGTGTGGTGTGTGTGTGTGTGTGTGTGTGTTAGCGTGCGTGTGTTTGTGCGCGGGCGCTCACGGGCGCTGGGGGCGCGCGCGCGCGTCCATACGTGTAAGTAACCATTTTTCCACGCACTGCTGGTTTGCCTGTCACCCTGCAATCTCGTCCTCAGAGCAGAGCCCACGTACCCCATCCTTGCACCATCCAGCGTCAGCGTTCAGCTGTTCCCAATCAGTCCTTGATGAAGGGTTCTGGCGACAGGGAATGGGGAGTTCTCTTTAACAATTAACACAGCTACAATTCTATGACAGGCAGCAGAAGTTCAAGTGACAGTGGTGCTACTTTCAGACATGAAGTGTACGCTTTGCCTTATTTCTTTAGAGCTAGGGTCAGAAAGTGTGACAAAGCTGCAGTTTTATGAGTGTGATTACGTAAGTGCTTGCACTGCCTGTGACTTTCTCTTTCGCCGACATCTGCACATTGAATGCTGCCACGTAGTCTTCACATGCAAGAGAGTACCGACTGCTTCGCCAAAGCTTGTGATGACTTTGGTCTCACAATCAGCACGAAGAAAACTAGAGTACTACATCAGCAACCTCCTGCAACCCCTTCCATGATCAAATCCGGAGTGAAAGACTTTGACACAAAGGTGAGGGGAGGAGCAGGAACACAAAACATCAGTTTGGGAAAAACAGAGGAAGCACCATGTTTCAGCGTGGCTCACCTCCTCAATCTGCCCTGTCCACACTGCAACAGACTGTTCAGTGCAAGGGTCAGCCTGATCAGCCATCTTTGTACACACACACCGCCACCCAGTGATAGCAGAAGTGGTGGTCATCTTCGCCCTCAAAAGGACAAACAACTCTTGACAACAGAGACTTAATATAATCATGTCAAGGAAATGACCATGCCTTGTCAAGACCTTCTTTAAAACCAGTATGAACAAGAAGCTTGTCTTCAACCCCTTCTATACTGTCACATACTACAGTGTTCATTAGTGTATATATAGATTGAACAGTTTCGTGGTCTGTGTCGTCACCTGCATGTGTGTGTGTGTGTGTGTGTGTGCTGTTGTGTGTGGTTG
>JADBJO010002347.1:0-12500 GCA_016801955.1 Conus betulinus
GTAAAAAGACCCCAGACACAACCCGAGACATGCCTGGGGAGTCTAAATGATGACGCCAACGAGCCAATGAGACTGTGCGGAACGCTGCCAACCTGACTACCCATGACCGATTCGACCGGGTGTCGGCCCTGTATTTGACGCCGATTTCTCTTTGCCCTCCTGGAGGGAGGTTAGGACGCTGGGAGGCTGAGTGAGGAGTGAGGGAATGGTGGAGGGGAGGGTTGAATGAAAGGTTGGGGGTGGAGATTTGGGAAGGGGGGGGGGGGAGTTTGACGCGTCTTCGATCCCTCATTGACTGTCCATCACCAGTGGTTTAGAGGACATCATTACAAACCTCTGTACAATGGCTATCGTCCCACTGCATAGGAAAATTGTAGTTGGGGAAAGAGAGGATGTGGTGTTGAAAAATATGAGATGAGGGTTAGGGCTTTGGAGAGGGAGGGAAAGGTTGAGAGGACAATAGGGAGGGTACTCCTACACTTCAGCAGACAAACATACTCAGTGTATCTGTCCCAATGAATGCTGAGAAAACTTGATGTATCCTGCAACTGTTTAGAACTGCCAACCTCTTGCAACTTTCTGCAGAGAAACCTGCGAGATTGGGAACCCGCCGTACTCTGTGATTGTCAAAGAACCTTTCCCCCCTGAATCAGTTCTACTTTTCATTTTTTAAGACCTGACGGGTAGAAAGCGTACTTGGATGAGCGAACGTTCTATATATGCCAGAGGGAAATAAAACACATGTTTTCTCCGTGTACATTTTTTTTTTGGAATGTCCGACTTCGCAAAGCGCGTGGAGCACCATTATGATGTTATCTTCGTTCATCCTTTCGTGCCCAGATTGTCGAAGTACAATTGCTTTTCCCTCCGACCTCAGTCTGCACACTGGAGGAATGCGAACTTGCACAGTCATTAATTTGCAGGAGGAAAAATCACATCTGTTGTATGTTCAGACGTGGAATCTTGTCCCCTCCTCTAGGGGTAGACCGTTCCCTTCCGTTCCACTTCTTCTCCTTCATTCTAAAACGCTCCCCAAGACAGAGATCAGGAGAGAGGGAGAGTACGAGAGAGTAAGAGGAAGAGAACCGTACGACCAAAAGAGGTCGTTTACTCCTCGCATCCCTGCCTCCTCCCCCCCACCCCACCCACTCCGTCTCTCCCTCTCTCCCTTCTCCTCCTGCTCCAGTGTGACGGCCGCTGCTGATTGGTGCTTCATTGGATTTGCCTTGTTTGAAAAGATATCAGGACCTGACAAGTCCCACACTTGATCACTGGAGAGGCTCCCGTGAGTGATTGGCCAATGACTGCTCCGCAAAAATGATCACATGACAGGGTTCGTGGTTGCTCGGCTGCATCCGGGCAATCGACGTGGATAGCATTGCCGGCAATTGATGAGATTCTGTGTTGACTACAGATACAGTTTTCCGATAAATCACTCGCTGTCTGATTACACCCTCCTCCCTCAACCCCCCCCCCCCCCCCCCCCGCCCCCCTTTTCACTTTCCCAGTATTTCTCTGTCGTTTTTCTCGTATTTCTCTCGTACTCTCGTAAGACTACTACTACTACTACTACTACTACTACTACTACTACTAGCATTCTATAACTTCTACTACTACTACTACTACTACTAGCATTCTATAACTTCTACTACTACTACTACTGCTACTGCTACGGCTGCTGCTGCCTCTGCTGTTAGGGACGACCGTCGCTATTACTGCTCCTTCTTCCTTGGGATGCCTGATCTTTCATTGCCCTGCCTCTTCTTTAAATGTTCCTAGCTACCTAATAATCTTTTCACCCACGGTCTTTATCTCTCTCCCCCCCCCCCCTTTTTTTTTTTAAGAACATGGAGTACTTTAGAATGGGAACGAAAAAATGCTATATTGTGTGTGTGTGTGGTGTGTGTGTGTGTGTTGTGCGTGAGGTGCGTGCGTGCGTGCGTGCGTGCGTGTGCGCGCGCGCGCGCGCGCGTGTGTGTGTGGTGTGTGTCCGTCTGTCCGTGGTCAAAATGTTGTTCCACTCGCTCCAGACAAAACTACTTGGCCGATCTTTCTGAACATTTTGTAGGTATGTTCATTATGGTCACGGATGATGTCCGATGGTTGTTTTATTTTCACCGTTATATCCGTAAATAAGGGTATAACGCCCATAACGGTTTTTCTTCTCTTTATGGAATGTCTCAGAAAGTACTTGGCCGATCTTTCTGAAAATATTTAGGTATGTTCACTATCGGTCACGGATGATGCCCGATGTTTACCAGAATAGCCGTTACTAACGGCTATAACGGCCCTAAACGGTTTTTTCCTTCCTCTTTATGGAATATTTCACGCGTATTCAAGATAAACTGGGAGTACGTTTATATGCTTTGCTTCTTTTTTTAATCCTTCCTATGCGACTCATGCACCTGTCTTGGTTCTACAAAGTCGTTACAACACTTTTTAACTTTTTTTTTTTTTTTTTTTACTGCTTTCCTTTCAGTATAAATGATCTTCCCTTTTTTCTGGAAGCTCCGTGTTTGGTATTTCCTCTTTTCCATCACTGCTTTGGACTCTGCCTCTTTCATCTTTTCTTTTCTTTTTTTTTTTTTTTTTTGCCTCAGGGGCTGCAGCACTAGCTAAAGTTACCTTCTTTCAGAAAGAGAGGGGGTTAGCTACTGCCAAGGACATTGACAAACAAAGCAGGACAAGATACATGCATTTCGACCTCTTGGGTCTTCTTCTTCCCAAAACAGATAACATTTAGGAACAAAGAACGAGAGAGTCACTTATCTTTCCATGTATTCAAATAAAATGGCCGCCAGACGGAAACGACAGAGGGGATTATGGGAGAGCAAATGGAGAGGGTGGGGTGTGGGGATGGTGGGGGGGGGGGGGGGGGGGGGGGGGGGGGGATGGGGGAGGGGTATGGGTGGGTGGGGGGGGGGTGGTGGGGGGGTGGGGAGGTTGGTGGGGGGGGTGGGGTGGGGGGTGGGACTATTTTGGGGGGGGGGGGGTGGGGGGGGGGCGGGGGGGGGGGGAGTGGAGTGCGTTGTGTTGTCGGCTGGCCAGACCTGGGATTTTTGACCAACGTCCCTCGCTTCTTCCGTCGGTCTTTTCAAAACATGACTGGCCGGGGTGTGGTAGGGCTCTGACATAATCCTGGGGGGGGTTGTGTACTGGGGTGGTGTTGCTCCCGTGGGGGGGGAGGCCGTAGGTTGGTTAGCTGGTATTATGTGATATATCTTTGTGACGGTAGTGGTTAATTTTGGCTCTTCTCTCCCCTCAGTCACTCCATTTTGAAACGTACCTTCTTTTCTTCTCTTCTGTTGTGACAAACATGACTGGCGTTGTGTGGTCGGCTGGACCAGAACCTGGGAACTGACCAACTCAAACAGCTGCTTCCCCTCTGTCTTCTGCTGCTTCCCCTCTGTCTTCTGTTCCTTCTCCTCTTCTTCCTATTCTTTTCTGCTGCTACTCCTATTACTACTGCTAACCACCACTGATTATTACTACTGCTGCTACTGTTCTTGCTGCTACTACTACTACTACTACTACTACTACTACGGCTGCTGCAACATTAGTGAATACAGTTATCCTCTCTCTCTCTCTCTCTCTCTCGCTCTCGCTCTCTCCAAGTTCATATCATTTGGTTTTCAAGCGTCTGTGAGACGTGGCACATGCAATAACCACGATCCTCATCCTGGACTGTTTGTAGCTCAGAAAGTCCTGTCTGCGTCGTGAGAACTGGAGAACTTGAGGTGTTGAAAGAGGCAACATCTCTTAGAACCTGAAGTTTAAAAGAGGCAACATCTCTTAGAACCTGAGGTGTTAAAAAGAGGCAACATCTCTTAGAACAGACACTTTTTTTGGTTACCTTTTACCCGAGGACACAATATCACACGAGGAGACAAGGCCCGACTACATACATGTTCTGAAAAAAAAATAGAGCTGCAGGTTGAAGAGGATGGGGGCGTCACTCTCATTCTTCCCAGAGATGACCGAGGTTAAGAGTTCTCTCCCTCTGTGGCTCCTTTCCTCCATGCTGAAGACCACTTGAAAAGCTAGGGACGTCCACCCTCACAGTCGTCTGCACCGTGTCGTCCGCTCCCACGCTGTGCCAGCCTGTCTGGTCAAGGACCTTCTGGCTTGGAGATCAAACCACAGCGAAAGGAGAGGAAAGCCCATTGCCTGTCGCTGTTTTTTGTGCAGGTGTGTGTGTGTGTGTGTTCGCGCGCGCGCGAATGTATGTGTACATGCGTGCGTGCGTGCAATCGTGCGTGCATGCGCGTGCGTGCTTGCGTGTGTGTGTGTGTGTGTGTGTGGAGAAGGTCCAGATGCACTTTCTATCGCTAATCTGCCACCCACACACACACCCGGCCCCTCCCTCTAACCCTCTCCCACTCCCCTGCCTCCCACTTCCCTCCTCGCCCCTCAACTCTCCAATAATAGAAGAAAAGGATTTCCCAAACCCAGCATCAGTATACCCCTTCTCTTCTCAATCAACGGAGTGGTTCCCCTTGCGAGATCCTCAGTACTTTCCCATCCGTCACTGTGTGTTGATTTGCCAGAGTGGTCATGCGTATAGCCACCGTCTTCAAACCTAAGGTTCGGTGAAGAATATCCCACCTCATTGTAAGAGTACTCAGAAAACGGCAGCCCCCCCCCCCCCATCACCCCCCCACCCCCATCCCACACGCTTCCTCCTCATCCATCGTTTGTCCAATTGATTTGTCAGACAGGAAAGTAAATCCGAACTCTTTGGCTCACCGGCCGGTGCCGGGCGGGACGTCGACTGCATGTGTGCTGGCTGGGAGATGTTGACTGGCATTTCTTCTTTGACCGCTGCTTCGTCTTGTTGCAAAGGCTGTTTAAGAGCATCCTCTCTCTAACCACTCGTAGTTCCGCTGAAATCTCTCTCTATCCCTGAATATTTGTATAACGACCCCCCAGTTCCGATCAAATATTTCTAAAACGACAACCAGTTTCGGTGTAATATCTCCTTGCAACGACCCACATCCACCCCAAGCTCCTTCTTTATACCGACCACCACCCTTCATTCCAATGAAATATCTTTTATAACGACCACCCAGTTCTAGTGAAACATCTCTATAACGACCACCAGTTCTAGTGAAACATCTCTATAACGACCACCGTTCTAGTGAAACATCTCTATAACAACCTTCAGTTCTAGTGAAACATCTCTATAACGACCACCAGTTCTCATAAAACATCTCTATAACGACCTTCAGTTCTAGTGAAATATCTCTATAACGACTACCAGTTCTAGTGAAACATCTCTATAACGACCACCAGTTCTCATTAAACATCTCTATAACGACCTTCAGTTCTAGTGAAACATCTCTATAACGACTACCAATTCTAGTGAAACATCTCTATATCGACCACCAGTTCTCATAAAACATCTCTGTAACGACCTCCAGTTTTAGTGAAACATCTCTATAACGACTACCAGTTCTCATAAAACATCTCTATAACGACCTCCAGTTTTAGTGAAACATCTCTATAACGACCACCACTTTGGTTTGAAGTGTGGGTTCCCTCAGTTTACAACGTAACATTGAGAAATTGCTCCCGGTGGAAGTAAAATGCCCAGGTCTCACGGTGACCCCAGTTTGGATGATCTCGCCAGGTACATGCACTGGGTTTGGTTCTGTCGGAGTCACGAGCATTGGCGACTTCACGGGCACTGTCATTGGATTCAAGAAGTGGGGGGCCCCCAAGGGGGAAGCTCACTCACGCTGGCTCTGTGTTTAAGCAGTTCCGGTCGTCGTCAGAGGCTTGCTAAGTCCTGCATATGTCAGATCAGAACAGGCATCAAGGACACCCACCGAATTGACTCGGCAGCAGTGCAGTGTCTCCGCTGATGGGTTGCTTCATGACGACCCGACACCGGCTGCTCCCTGTGCATCGTCAGTGCTAGGCTGTGGCGGGACGGGTCAGGCTGTGGCTGTGACAGGGGTCAGTGCTAGGCTGTGGCTGTGACAGGGGTCAGCGCTAGGCTGTGGCGGGACGGGTCAGGCTGTGGCTGTGACAGGGGTCAGCGCTAGGCTGTGGCGGGGACGGGTCAGGCTGTGGCTGTGACAGGGGTCAGCGCTAGGCTGTGGCGGGACGGGTCAGGCTGTGGCTGTGACAGGGGTCAGTGCTAGGCTGTGGCGGGACGGGGTCAAGCTGTGGCTGTGACAGGGGTCAGCGCTAGGCTGTGGCGGGACGGGTCAAGCTGTGGCTGTGACAGGGGCCAGAAATGAATGGCGTGGATGAATTGCACTGAAGTGGCACGTAAAAAGATGCAGAGAGACTTTTGCGTTTTTTGTTATATAGTCATATACAATTGAAAGAACTGAACAGAGGGAAATCAAACAAGGGGGTTGAAAAAATAAAACATAGCAAATACACCGACAAAAGAACGTGTACTTCCCTTTCTCATCAGTGACTGGTAGGTAGGTATTCAACGTCTGACCAGCGCGTTAGACCAATGCGTAGGTCAGACATCCGCTGAGTCGTAGCCCACGAGACCCTCTTCTTCAATTGTCTCATCTTTGTTGTTAATTCATTTATCCATCAGCTTCAAATCATGCGTAGCGTGGCCTCAAAACTTTGCGGATGTGATGTAGCGTATATGGACTAGTCCGCACGCAGTGACGCCTCCTTGATGAAACTGAAACTGAAAGTGATCAGTAACCGACAAAAATAACAACATTGCAGTTCCTTAGACCGATATCCACATTCAATGAGAGATCTCTGGGTGCAAACCCGTAACAACAGTGACAGAAAATAACATGACAGGGGAACAGCGGTGGTTCCACGTCTTATTTGTGGCAGTGTGTAGGATATTTACCAAGTTAGGGTAGCGTCCCTGTCTTGGTTCCTGCTCATATATTTTTGGCTGGTTCTCTATATGAAGTAGATATCATTCAAGGAAAATGGAAAATGGTAGTTCAGTACCATTCCACTTTGAGAAACACTTATTTACCAAATTCTGTCCATAAAAAAGAACACAAAAACTAAAACATAACAAAAACAAAACAAACTAAAACGAAGAAGAAGAAGAAGAAGAAAAAAAAAGAAGAAGAAAAAAACGTTTGTATTCGGCTCCAGATTCTCCTCTTCAACACAGCTCAACCTGTACCTCTTACATCGGAACATAAATTGGACAAGTAAACGACGACTGCCCTTCTCCGAGCCTACACTCCAATGCCCGCCAGTCTTCAGCAGTGATGGGCAGAAGAGACTGTTCACACGTCCACTCCACAAAGTTCACGCTCTCGTAGACAGCCCTTCAGAAAGCCGGTGAAGTGGGGACACGGTAACATGGCAGAAGTATAAGTGGGACGTCAGTGGATTTTTTTTTTTTGTTTCCTTCCTTGCTGAGGAGTGTGTAGGCGGGTTATTTCGGACAGCTCTTTCCCTGGCAGATTCCAAGGCTAAAAACGAAACGACGGAGTTCTCCTCTGGGGCACCACTTGATCTTTTCTCAGCTTCTCCTTGAAAGAAAGAAAAGATAACTGAAGCTGGGATGGGCAGAGGCCAACGTCCGGGGATGGCATGAAGCAGGAATCAGACATATCTGCACGCTAGCGTGTTAGGCTGAGTTCTGTCTCCTCTCTTTGTTAGCAGTACGATTTATCAAAGCCTCTGCAGGTCCAGTCTTACAAAGCTGTTTGTAGGATCAGGATCTATACATGATTACATATCAAAGCCTTTAAATCAAAAATTGATAAAACGGAGATGAAATAATCTTTTGATACTAAAAGGATGCACAGAACAACTGCCACGCTGCAGTGGTTAGCACAGTGGATTGTGGGTTGCCAAATCTTGGGTTCAGTTCCCACCAGAACCAGTCATTTGTGGTATTGTGTGGTTCTGATCAGCTCCTACCCGGTGTTGAGCTTTCTGTGTGCCTGAGTGGGAAGACTGAAACCATACAGTTGAGTTTCATTCACTGAATGGATACGTCAAGGAGATTATTGCTCTGCTCTCCAGACCAATAGTGGACGAGTTTATATCTCGAGGGCCTGGCTGACATCAGAAATGTGAAAAATAAGCGTAGAGTTCAGCCATGTCATTTAGTCCTTTACTGGAACGGAAGTCCAAATCATCTTCATCATCGTCGTCGCGATCATTATACATTAAAAAAAAAGTCGCAAATTCTCTGGCCTTTCATGTCCTAATCTCCTAGCCACCCAGAGTCGATTTTCTCTCCTCGTCTACGCTGTGAGATCATGTGGAGGTCATCAGTGTCGGCGAGTTCATGGTGGCTGTCGTTGGACAGACGTGGAGACGCCGTCTGTAGAGGGACCTCACTCATACTGCCTTCTCCTTTAAACAATTATTGTCGTCAGCATTGGATTTAGCAGGAGGTGTCCCAGCAGGAGGTGTCCTCTGCATGTGGCGTCAGAACGGTCACCACTGAACACCATCAAAGTGACTGGGCAGCGGAGCAGTGTCTCCTCTGGTGAGTTGCCCTATGATGACTTGATATTGACTGATCCGTGTGGATCCGTTGTTAAAAAAAAAAGTGAAAAGGGAAACAAAACTTCAGAGTCTTTATTGTAGATCACATAGGGTCTGTGGCCTCTTCTCAGACACTGGCTTGTTTGTTGTTTGCAGTGTGTAGAAGACGCACTCATGAAAAAAAAACCTTGTCAAATTTTTGTTCTTGAAAGAACTAGAAACACAGGGCATTTTTTGTGTTTTGCTTGTTTGCTGAGTTCTGTTACAAACACATCTTGTCTAGTTCTGATTCTTGTCTTCCAAGGAGTCAACGTGTATTTCCTACTTTAAGAAAAAATTAGTCGAATAGGTGAAAAGACAGAACACCCTGACTCTCACCAATCTTCACCAGCGATGGACGAAAGAAGCAGGGCCCATCAACAATCAAGGGGCATGAAAATACTCAGCATCGTGGCATGATGGGTGATTCGGGTATTTTTCGCCGTGTTTTGCATATGTGACTTTGTTCCTGACTGCACGTGCTCTTGCGACTTCCTGGACAAAACAAGAATTGAGAGGTATCTCGTGTTAGACACCAGCCGATCTTTTCACAGCCTTCCCCTGAAGGAGGGCCCAGCTAACTCCTTACAGCAGGCAGAGAAAGACGTGTGAAGCTAGAACGAAACACTGAATAAACATACCTGCTACTTGGAGTATTTTTCAAGAGTTCTGACTGCCTGCCTGGCTGTTTGAAGACAAGTTCACAAAAGGTTGTGCAAATAGATATTCATCAGCTCCGGTAGAGTTGTTTGTAGGGCAAGCACGCATTGAGGGTCTTTTAACGCAAAGGTGAGGAAATATACACATGGAAAGGTCGTTTGATGTAAAAAGAAAAAATATACAAAGCGAAAACAAGATTCAGAGCCTTCGTATTGACAGGGATGGCTTTGCCATAGCATTTTAGTCTTCTTCTCAGAACTATTTATATTTCCCTTGATTATCGTTTCTTACGTATGTAAAACACATCATTCATGAAAATAATGAATGTCCATTTGACACCATCAAGGCACGCTACGTGGCACTTGTATGTACTTGGCTGAGTTTTATCAAGAACGCTTGCGGTCAGTCAGATTCTCGGGAAAATCACTGGGACAAGTAAACGACAGCCGCCCTTTGACATTCAAGTCTCTCCGATGCTCACCCATCTTCATCAGCGATGGGCTGAAGAGGCTGTTCACAAGTCCACTCCACAGAATCCACACAAGGACGGCCACCGGAAAGCTGCTAAAGGGAAACACTAGGGAACACGGAGATAGTTTTGTCACCGAGCAGCGCGAAGTGCGCTCACTTTGGACAGCACGTGCTCTTGCATCTTTCAGAGTTGAATAAACAGAAATGACGATGTCGGGTTCTTTCTTTAGGACACCATTTGACCTTTCCACATTCGTCCTTTGGGGAGGGGAAGGAGGAGGGGGAGGAGCAGACAGCTGAAGCTTGGACTGGGTGCAGCCAAACGTATTCGGGTGGAGAGGATAGTGGAGGAGGGGATGGTGGAATGAAGCGTTGATCAAGCAAATGGGTTGGCTATTTTTATCGGTGATGTTCCATCTATCGGGAATATGGGTTATAACGTGTTGGGCAGATCTCCGTCCAGTTTTAAATGAATATACAGAGAGTTTCTGCAGCGGAAGGATTCAGTTTAGCTAAGTTATATCATGATAACCCAGCCCACTTCACTGGGCTGTCCTGAGGCTGTCACCTCATGGAAAACAAGTCAACAACACCAACCAAAAAAAATGTACAAAAACCGCAATATAACTATTTACGTATATGAACGTATGATAAAACTACTAATGTGGTGAGCTTCTAAGAGATTAAAGAAAAAAAAAGTAGTCTATGCTGAAAGTAACTGGCACTTTCCCTGGTTTTATCACCGCAGTTAAAGAGAGAGAGAGAGAGAGAGAGAGAGAGAGAGAGAGAGAGAGAGAGAGAGAGAGAGAGAGCACATACGCTGAACCAACTTAAAAATGAAAAGTCACAAGGACGGACTCTGCATAGTGGACAGCTGGCGTCCACTATGTCCAGTGTGTGTTCAGTTCCTCATCCCATCCACCAAAATGCCAGACATCGACAACAAAAATGTAGCGTGTTACACCTGTAACCAAAAAAAAAAGTACTAAAACATATACAGTCAGGAGAGTGAGCGGCGGCAAAAGAAGAAACAGAAATTGCCGATCGTGAAGAAAGTCAAACACGATACAAGACAGCGTCAAGGAGAGTGACAGGAAAGACGAAACTACTTGCACAGAATTTTCAAAAGGGTGGAAGACAATGTATGGTTAAAGACCCCCCCTTCCCCCCCGCCACCCCCTTCCCTCCCCCACCTCCCTCCGATGTCCAGACAATGACAAAACATTCAGTAAAATGACAGGCCGAGCTATTTCGGAGTTATTGTCCCTGTGTCTTACACATGCACTTTGGTAGGGACAGCCCCTGCTGATGAATGGAGAACAACGGGTTCCACTTTTCTTCCTGGAGGCGACTTGCTCTCTGGACAGCTGTCCCCCGGGAGAACCAGACAGAGACGGGCGAAGAGTGGAGTGGGCGGAGGCAGGACTGAGACTTTCTTACCCTGCGTTGCCTCGTCTGTCTTGTAGCCCTGAGTGAGGGTTGGTGAGGCATCCCTGAAGTCTCCCTGACAATCTCCCTTCATCTCAAGCGACTCGTTGTAAGTCTTCACAGAGCTTTATGTTGCGGTTGCGCCCCCCCCCCCCCCCCCCCCCCCCTTCCCTTAGCTCATTTTCCGTCTTCTTTTCTTCATCGTTCTGGAATGAGGCACTTATAATGAAGTTTTTGTTGGCGATGGCGTAGACCGTGTTTCTCATTGCAAGCGTGCTGGGAGAAAGAGTGCAAGAACATTGTAAGAATATAGAATCCATGACACGAAATCTTGGTCGTAAATATGCCTTTAAAAGCAACAAAAAAGTGAAGATTCGGAAATTTGTTGCCATTTTTTTGCGGTCTTCTGAACGCTGGGCAGACTTGTCCACTTCCTGATACTGTCCTCCTCCTTCTCATGTCTTCCTCCCTCCTTTTTTCAGGTAGTATTGATTCATTTCTATTCATTTAATTATTGTTTCATTATTTTTAGTTTCTCATTGTTTAATCAAATTAATTTTTGACTTAGATTCCATCTTCGAAACAGCCATTCCACACACAATATGCGCGTATCAAGCATATATTAATATGCATACATGCACACGCATGCACCGCAAGTACACGCATGCGCATACACATACATGTACATACTTGTATACACCCACACACATAGGCATTCACATACACATACATACTATGCATATGTGCGCTCTGTCACAACAAACTATCTCTGAATTTAAACATTCTCACGAGAGAGTTTTTGATGGGTAAATGTGTTTCAATGACAAAGGTATGAATGTGAGCTGCTTTTTTCACCCCAGAGCGACTCATTGACACAAATGATCGTCATAAACATCCGTATTTGTATGACAGTTACACTCAACGAACTTCACACGAATGTGAAAAACACACCAGTGAAAAATGTTACCTCGGAGTGAAAAGGTGCTAAAATTCGCCAGTCTTTCGCGAGGTGTCACCTTGATGGTATTCATTGCTCCCCCCCCCCCCCCTCATTCCCCGCCTTCTTCACCCCACTTACCCCTTACCTCCCCCCTCCCCCGCCCATTCCCCTCCCTTATCCATCCCTACCCTCTTTCTTGTGGCGACCATATCACTATGACAGGATGTTGCAGCCCTTAATGATGACGAACACTCTCTACACAATCAAAGGGGCGTACGCCAGCATTGGCGGGGAGCCTTTTCTTCTGGATGTCATGAAGCAGAACCTTAACTGCCAGCCTAGACCGTCTAGCGTGAGCAGACCATGGTCGCAATTCTCTGACTACTAGAGTTAACCCCCATATCCCCGCGTTTCTCTCTCTTTCTGTCTCCACTCCCCCACCTCCATCCCCCCCTTCGTCCTACTAGGTCACATGCCCTGTTTCATTTTCTCTCTCTTCTATTGCTCGGTT
>JADBJO010002347.1:20000-22500 GCA_016801955.1 Conus betulinus
AGAGCGCCGGTTGTTCTGCCTCATTTCTGGTTCCCCGGTGAAAAGGGGGGAGTCGGGGGGGGGGGGGGGGGGGGGGGGGGATGAATCATTCAAAGCAAGAGCAGAAGAAAACAAACGAAAAAGATACACCCAAAGATGCCACGGGGACCCAGAGAAGCGCTGGCCTCAACTGCAAACTAGCAGGTTCAGAGCAATCCTGCACCACCTTTGGAAGCTTGAACTGTGTTTCACATGGGATGCAGGGATGTACAGGATATCCGACGAATGCGTCAAGAGAAGAAGAAGAAGAAAAAGAAGTAGAAAGAGGAGGAGAAGGAGAAGAAGAAGTAGTAGAAGAAAAAGTAGAATGAGTAGGGAGAGAAGAAGCAAAAGCAGAAGCAACAAAACAATTACTGATTCTCGTGGATACAACACGGTGGTGCCAAGAGCATGCCGCCCATTCCGTCCAGTTTCTGGTTCCCAGATTCAAAAAGGAGTGTAAGAAACACACACACACACACACACACACACACACACACACACACACACACCACACACACACACACACACACACACACGCACAAAAGAATAAGATCCATCGAAAACATTGCAGGAGAGAGAGAGATATTGTATGCACATTTTTACCACCTAGTCACCAGACTATAAAACTTCCTTTTTAAAACTTCCTTTTAATACCTTATTTTATTAATACCTTATTTTAAACAGATGTTGCTCCCCAAGGGGTTGAGCACCTTTGAATTTTTTTATTAAGCTTTTTAGCAGTATTTTATATATATATATATATATAGAGAGAGAGAGAGAGAGAGAGGCATGGTCACGGAGAGTGCCAGAATAGAGGAAGTACTAGTACAGAAGTTCCCGAAGACAAGGGAGCTAAATGAAGTTAAAAAATATTCGGAATTCTTACGAGGACGTGAGCAAACCACAGCGTTTTGCAGGGCAGGGGTGATACGTCTGAGCGTACACATTTATGACGATCGCGAACAACATTTAATCAGTCTCGTGGCGAAAGTATGTTCGCAAAATCGCACTGTTTTCAGTATCCGACCTTTCCCCTTCTGCTGTCCCTCAGTTGTGAGATGAGTCATTGAAGTACCGCTCTGAAGAACTGCTTACCAGATTCATCCAGTTGTGTCGGTTATGTGACAAAGCCTGTCTCTCTGCTAATGGTTTACCTGTCCACTCTGTAATGTTGTCCATTGTTTTCTTTTCTGTCTTATCCTCCGTCCTCTCTCCTTGACAAATTCGAGAAACATTGTTTTGGCAAGGCAGTTAAACCTTGTTTCATGGCTGTTCCAACATAGTGTCCTTTTCTTGATGATGCCTGCAAATCTCAGTGTGGTCCAACATGGCGTTTGATGGTCGGGTACATTATTTCATTGATGATTATGCTCAGTGTATCTGATGTTTAGTATCTTGCGCTTACACCCCATTTCCATGGCTTGAAATGAGGTCTTCTGCGAGTCAGACAAGTGGATACTAGTTTGAATCACAATCATCAGGCAATGTTTGATTGCAAGGACGTACACCTGTGTGGTGTGCTAAGTTTCATTTCGCTGAGTGGCTAAATGTTGTTTTCACACATCATCCAGGCAGTTTCCGAGGACTATGCAGACACATACAACATGTCGCCTGTACCCACCGCCCAAATAGAATCACCATGCTTGTCTCCCGGTGTGTGTGTGTGTGTGTGTGTGTGTGTGTGTGTGTGTGTGTGTGTGTGTGTGCGTGCGCGCGCGCGCGCGCGCGCGTGTGTGTGTGTGTGTGTGTGTGTGTGTGTGTGTGTGTGTGTGCACGTGCGTGGAGTTCCAATATTTTTGTTAAATAAGGGCCGGCTTTGGGGTAGGGGTGCTTTTACGATCAATCTTGAAAAGTAAAGAACAACTACCTCTTTAACATATTTTGCTAGATTTTTTTTCTCGACTGGCGCTTGGGGTGGGGGGAGAGGATAGGGGCAGGGTCTGGAATCCCTGTAACGTTCGCTTGGCTCTTTAATCTACCCATACTGTTTTCTTTTTTAGTTTGGACATGCTGGAAAACATCCAACACGCAGGGCTGGTAGCGGAAGGAGAGGGGCAGATGAGGATGGAGGGGGGAGGGGGGTGTCTGAAATAAGTGAGAAAGTGTGAAACGCTGCAGAGGTGGCATGGCGGGCACCAAGTCCTGTTTGGCCAGCAGCCTAATTTGGAATCTCTTTTCATGTACCGCCTTTCGTTCTTCCCGATATCTCAGCCTTCAGTGCTCTGCCTCCCAAATCAAGCGGCATCCTCCACGGGGCCAGCGGTGATGAGGTTTTGACTGGCTTGGGAAAAACAAACCGGAAAGGTCCGTGAGTGCCGAAAATGGCTCATCATTAGGGAAAACCGGTTTCAGATCATGCTCGGGAGGAAGGCTGGTTAGCTGTGGACCATTACCTGGGAGTTCTGTGAGCAGTTGCGACGTGGATGAAAAGAACCAAAGAAAAGAAACGTGGTGCGCTTGTAAACGTGAAGAGCTTGTG
>JADBJO010002347.1:25000-27500 GCA_016801955.1 Conus betulinus
GCTGTCATCTCGTTGTCGTTGTTGCTGCTTTGCTTTCGGCTGTCATGCTGGCATTTTTGTTGTTGTTGAAGATGCTGTTGTTGTTATTGTGAACCATGGTGTGTTTGTGGCCGTGATTAACGTAATTCCACTCCTTTAGCTCTCCTTGTTGTTGGCTGTGGCTGTTACTGATGCTGTTAATGATCGCTTTGTGTACAATTAAGTGAACAGACGTGGTCCAGTACCTCTTCTGATAAATAATTTCGAAGATACTGATGTCGTTACTTGTGCTGGGGCGGCTTATTTAGTTCTCAACTTCACTCATGAATGTTTGCATCGACTCTTATTGTTGTTCTTTTCTTTTGAGATCTCCTGTCTTAACATCTCCCCACCCCCCACCCCCTCTCCCCACCCCCACCCTACCTTCCCTTCTCCTATGTTCAGTTTCGCTCACGTTTTATCTTCAGGCATGTCTGTTCACGCCCGCTCATTTGAAATGACAGATGGGGGAGAACACTCGAGCCCCAAACTGTTGAGGAATTCTTGATAACAGGTATTTATCTTACAACATCCGTGAGAACTGAAGCCCCTTGAGGTAGCCCCCACCCACCCCTCCACTTTTTTCTTTCTTCGCTCTGTGGAGAAAGTGCTGGTCCCCACTGTCGTCTGCTTCCAGATAAACCGATTCTTTTCCTCCTTCTGCCTCGCAGTCACTGCGTTCGCAGCCGAAGTTTCGAGTTCGAAACTAGCTGCCGTTCAACAGAAAATATCATCCTGCTAACTGCGCATCTTATCGTGTTGTCGTTCAGGTGGTATCAGTGTGGTGTGAGATAAGCCTCCTAACACCCCTGTCCTCCACGTTCTCACCCCCACCCAACCCACCCCCCCTTTCACTCGTAGGGCACTCTTAGGATGGCAAACGTAACCTCACCACCGTCTTCCTGTGGTGACGTCCCATTTTGACCTTTCCATTTTCGCTTCCTCCCGTGTTGTTCCCATGATGAAGGATATGTTAATAAAGTGTCGATCATGTCGCTCTCTCTCTCTTTCTGTCTCTCTGTCTGTCTGTCTGTCTCTCTCTCTCTGCCTCTCTCTCTGTCTCTGTCTGTCTCTCTGTGCAAAAGGATACAAAGCTGCACGGTACTCACATTCTGTTTCTGTAACCTTAAATTCATCCGTAAGACAATTGAGAAACATAAACGCACGCACAGAGAGACAGGCAGACAGACAGACAGACAGACAGACAGACAGACAGACAGACAGACGGATAAACAGACAGACAGTCAGTCAGACAGACAGACATAAACACACACACACACACACACACACACACACACACACACACACACACACACACACACGTATAGAAATACACTCGCCTCGCACACGCACACGCACACGCACACTTCTTATGGTAATAGAGTGGAAGAGTTACTATATATGGTAATAGAGTGGAAGAGTTACTATATCATGATGATAATAATAGATATTGCTGCTAGCAATGAAATCCTGATTTGAATCAACTGAAAATCTTAGCAATACGTACTAAAAGTCTTGAATGGCGTCAATATTAACTTCACCGTGATTGTAAGTTGACAATCGTCATTCATGTTGCGGTGGGAGTCTAATTCTTTTTACGTTTTTTATGGACTTAGTCTTGTATATGATGATACTTCTTTTTTTGCTAAAGGTCCGACGTGTGTGGCGGCAATATTTGCAGCGTTTAAGATCACATTTACCAATGTTATTCATAAGTTTGATGGATTCGATAGCCATTCACACAAATACCTTTTCCATCGATGTACGTAGAAATCACATCATAATCACTACCTCGAGAAAACAAGGCAGCTTCGTGAAATTGAGAGGAATGTTTTACATGTTAGTAAATGGAACAATCTGACAACAATTGGCCTCAAACGACCCGAGTATTCTGCGCCATGCAGTAGGACATTCATTTATATGACTATAACACCTCTCAAACCTTAGAAATACACCGACACGAGAAAAGAGCGTTTTGACGCTGCTGTGAGAGGAGGGAGTTTTTCCCCCCCCCCCCCCCCCCCCCCATCCTCCGCCTGTACCAATCGCTTAATGTATTTCTGTTTCTGTTTGTTGTCCGTACGTCTGTTTCTCTCTCTCTCTCTCTCTCTCTATCTCTCTCTCTCTCTCTCTCTCTCTCTCTCTCTCTCTCTCTCATGATCAATGTCTTCATCTTGCTTTCTCCATCGAAGCCATGTCGACGGTAAGTGAGAGGGAAAATGGTTGGAAAGGGAAGATAACTGGCGTCACTTCCGCAGCCATGACCCGCCCTGATCTGAGGCACTTAGCACCCGGTTACAACCTTCCTGATTGGAGAGGTCGTCTTCCGGGGAGAGACAATAGGATCAGGACAATTGGCGCCAGAGGGGGCTGTTTTCTCCTGGGAGGTGGTTTTTATGAGATGTCCATCTCTCTTTCTTCTTCTGTCTTTCTCGCTTCTCTGTCTTTCTCGCTGTCTCTGTGCTGTGTCTGTCTGTCTGCC
>JADBJO010002347.1:35000-37500 GCA_016801955.1 Conus betulinus
AAACGAACAAACAAACAAACAAAGCTGAATCAAACTCTTACTCTCTCTTTCATACATGTGTCTGCCGTTCGTAAGCTTTCCTGCGATAGGTACGTGATGAAACCGCTATTCACCTGTTACTGTGCCCCAAGCTGTCAGATGGTAGCCAACTCTTTAGCAATGAAGACCATCTGGGGGTTACATGGGGAGGGATGGAGGGGGATTCATTCCGCAGCCATGGCCTGTTATTATCATTCGTAGCGGAGAGGTCACGTGCAGGGGAGGTAAGAGGGAACAGGACCGGCGCCAGGGTAAAGTGGTTTCCCTTTGAAAGCCATTTTACGAGAAATCCTGCTGATTGTTTTTGGTTGGCAGATCACACAGGGCGATCTATGAATTGGACAGTCTGAAGATGGGGCACCGTTTGTCCCAAAACTGGTCAGCGTCCTTTAGTTCGTGTATTTTTTTTTTTTTTTTGTTTCCAAATCCTGAAGATTTAGAATTCAGTGAAAGCTCTTTAGTTCATCAGCTGATGTGAGATTTTACTGAAGAAGATTGTTTTTCAGCAATTTCAAAGTTGTCAAGAACACGTGTTTTGATCAGTTGTGTGTGTGTGTGTGTGTGTGTGTGTGTGTGTGTGTGTGTGTGTTTGATATGTCTCTCTTTTGTAACATCTATGCAGAAAATCGACTTCGAACTTCAGCGAGATGACAGCCTTCATATAGGCCATTTGCAGTCGGCTGCGTTTTTTTGAATTAAATTTTTTTTTTTTTTTTTTAACATCAATATGTATTTGTTTCATCTTGAAAATAATGCCTTATTGAGGCACCCTTGATCAATCGTGGCTTGAGAACATTGCATGACATACGAAACCAAGTTATGATGTACAAAAATTCGCTCTATACTAGAATAATTCATGACATGTAAGAAGTCCATTGTGTCTGTAAACATTTGATGTTTATGCATGACGTTTATTTCATTATAGATAGCCATAATATGTTAATAATGATGTTATCTGCATTTTGGAAACAGAACTCAGCAGATCTTCTTGGAGTCCTTTCGGTCTGTAACGGAAAATTTAACTTGATTTAATTATTAATTCGGTCTGTAAGGAAATTTTAACTTGATTTAATTAGATTAAAGTACGGTAATGTTCTTTATAGCCCAGCCTTAAGAGAGATATTATTCACTTACCGTGATTAATTCAAGCGTATAAAGCATTACTTACAGACTATTGATTACCTAAGCTTCCGTATTGGCTGACGTGTAAATAACGTAAGTGTTACCCCTGTTTATCAAAAACGTTGATTTCATTCTGAATGATCATGGGAATAATAATGATTTTAGCCCAATCGGGATCCCATACCCCGCCCTCACCTTTCAGGCCCTTACCTTTTAATGGCCTTGCAGCCCCGTGTACAACGGTCATGGAAGTAGATGTTTGGCTTACCCCCCTCCAATTAATGTAATGAGCTCTGGGGTGCGTGTTGATGTCCGTCATCTGAAACGCACAGTCGGCGGTTCTGCCAATCGTGTGCAGCTGCTTTTACTGGGCGATTTGGAAAAGACGTGGCATGTGAGGTGCTGTTGAACTATCAAGAGATGCGGAGTGTTCAGATACATTTGCATCTGTCCTTGCTCTGCGAATGGTGGTTCTTGTGGTAGTTCTTGGTCTTGGCTCTTACTTGCCGCTTCTTTCTTTCATGGCTCTCTCTTCCCTCATACTTGTCCACTACTTCTCACGCACATCAACCATCGCATACTTTTACAGTCCTTCTGTGATTATCTGCTGATGACCCCAAAGCGAATCCAACCATCGCATGGTGAGCGATCTTTCAGCCTTGCCGCTCCAACAGTTTGGAACTGACTGCTTCTTTTCTCTTTTTTTTTTTTTTTTTTTTTTTTTTTTTTTTTTTTTTTTTTTTCTTTTTGTTGTTGCGAAACTTGCCCATTTTGCTTCCTTTCAAAACGGCACAACTGAGAATTTTTATTTTCAGTCAGGCGTAGTGTTCCTCATCATGTATGTTAACCCAGTGTGTTGTTCTGAAAGTTAGATCAATATAACCAGAGAATGAATATACATGGATAAATAGATAAATGAAGAATGGTTTGTTAAAGTAAAATGAATGATACTTGGATAGACAGACAGATACATAGATAGATAGATAGGGAGATAAGTAGATGGATGAACAGATAGATAGATAGATAGATAGATAGATAGATAGATAGATATACAGATGGATGGATGGATAGATGGATAGGTAGATAGATGCATAGATATATGGATGAATAGATAGATAGATAGATAGATAGATAGATAGATAGATAGATAGATAGATAGATAGATAGATAGATAGATACGTGTTTGTGTAGCATTATTTTCCACATGTAACAAAATAAGTAATGAGAAAGAAACATGTTCAAGAAAAGAAGTTGCCCGTTAATACAACTGTTATGCCAGTGTGTTGAAAACAGACACTTCTTTTTTCAACATGGAGTGATGGACAGGGGCTTGGGGGTG
>JADBJO010002347.1:45000-47500 GCA_016801955.1 Conus betulinus
GAAGGAGTGATGGACGCGTTACACTACACTACACCCTGGTTTCTGCGCTGAACTGAAGGAGTGATGGATGCCGATCTGAACGCCTCGGTCCATTGAGGCACATCCCCAAAGCCTGTGCCTAATCTCTCTGTCCCGGGACCAAGGCTTTTAACATGTCTTGGGGATGGACGATAGGTGGTTTGGCGTGAATGTGCACGTGGCGGTAGAAAAGTGAGTGAGAGGGGATAAAAAGGGAGTAGGGGGGGAAGGAAGCGGATGGGCGGGGGGTGGGGGTGGGGTGGGGGTGGGTGGGGATAATGGATAGAGGGATAAATAGATAGACCGTGGAGAAATGGATAGACCATGGATAGGCTGTACTAAGCTAGATGGTCCTTTTCATCATCCAGGAAGGGGACTAACTGTGCTTTAAAAAGATAAGAGGCGAGAGTTTCTGGGGCGATGGCTTGGGGATGGATAAGCACCAAGCACCCCCCCCCCCCCCCCCCCTTTCATGAAAAGGTATAAACAAGCCCCAAATCAATGAAACGGGGGAGAGGGAGGGAGGGGGGGGGGGGGGGGGGGGGGGGGGGGGGGGGGGGGGGGGGGGGGAGCCGTGGCTGATTAGATTCAGAAGCCATCCCGCCATCCGATTGCATTGCCGGTTTTAGGCAGGAGTCCCACTCCTAACCTCGCCCCACCCCCATCCGCCTCTCACCTCCACCACCCTACTCGCCCCAGCGTCATCCCTTAATGGTGTTTTTCTTTGTCTGTGTTTGATTGTTTTGCTTCAGCTTTAGTATATCTTGCCTGGAGACCCCCAAATCTCCCTTACAACCGCCTTTTTCAAGGCTTGTGTGTGGGGACTGGGACAACCGACAAAAATGCTGTTTGAGTTCATGAAGAAACCGACAGAAAATGCTGTTTGAGTTCATGAACAAACCGATTAACAATGAAGTGGGGGTACTCGAAGGAAATTCTCTTCAATTTGATTTTTATGAAAATCTGTTAAGGAATAGCTTTTAAAACATCTAAGGTTTAAAGCAAAGTCAAGGTGCGTGTTTTCTTGCCAAATGAAAACGCTATTTTACATTACAAAACATATGTTGGAACGAACATAGAGATGGGACAAAAAACAGACTGAACACTATAACCTGATAGAAAACAAAAGTGTTTGAAAGGCGCGTGGGGAACGTTTTGAAATATCACTTGCTTCAATCCCAAATTTGTTTCTTTTTTGTGTTGTATAACAGTCGAACAGCTGTTGGCATTCAGTACATTTGAAACCTAATAATCTGCGTTGTTTTTTTTTTGTTTTTTTTTCTCAAAAAGCCCTTATCCAAAATAAAAATGCAGTCCTTGTTTTGCTCATGTTATTTCAAGTTCAGACAAAAACTGCAAGGAATCAGAGGTAAACCAACAAGTACATTAAGACAAATAAATACCAATCGCAGGGAAACTTGCAGGGTTCAACGAATCGCGTAGCACATCACTTACATTGTAATACTAGCGTTTTAAACCTGGTTTTGCCCGATACGCGCCACCTCATCCCCACACCCCGCCCTCCTCACCTCCTCTCATGCCCGCTCACCCCCTCTAACTCTCCTGTGTGCTGGGCGGGAGAGAAAGAGAGGAATTGTAGTGGCTGTTAGTGGGATGAACACTTTGAGGCTATACCCATCACCCCTCTTCCCCCTCCCTTCCGCCCCTCGTCCATCTTACTTAATTAACTGACTCACGCAACAAACATGATACTGCACAGTGCAAGCGGGCCAGCGAAAAGTCCATTCTACCCGACCTAAAGACATAGAAGCATGGAAATAGTCTGCTCTGAAGACCTGATGGTGTCCCCAGTAGCCCAATGGCTAGCTCTAATCACTGAAGGCTAATTCTGATTTGGAGAATGTTCACGCTTAGAGAGTGTGAAGTCTGATCTAAAACGGGCATCGAAGATCATGTGTACTCAGCAGCGGGCTGGTCGGCACAGCCGTTGATGCAACGATGTTACAAACGTCCCTCTGCAGGCTGGTCGGCACAGCCGTTGATGCAACGATGTTACAAACATCCCTCTGCAGGCTGGTCGGCACAGCCGTTGATGCAACGATGTTACAAACGTCCCTCTGCAGGCTGGTCGGCACAGCCGTTTGATGCAACGATGTTACAAACGTCCCTCTGCAGGCTGGTCGGCACAGCCGTTTGATGCAACGATGTTACAGACGTCCCTCTGCAGGCTGGTCGGCACAGCCGTTGATGCAACGATGTTACAAACGTCCCTCTGCAGGCTGGTCGGCACAGCCGTTGATGCAACGATGTTACAAACGTCCCTGTGCAGGCTGGTCGGCACAGCCGTTGATGCAACGATGTTACAAACGTCCCTCTGCAGGCTGGTCGGCACAGCCGTTTGATGCAACGATGTTACAAACGTCCCTCTGCAGGCTGGTCGGCACAGCCGTTTGATGCAACGATGTTACAAACATCCCTCTGTATAAACGCTACTAAGAGAACGGCTGTATATACAGATATT
>JADBJO010002347.1:55000-60000 GCA_016801955.1 Conus betulinus
GTCTCTCGGGTACGTTTATCTGTCATAGAGTCAGCTCTTGTTAAATTTAGCCCGTTTTTTCTTTCCAGCAGGGTTTATTTTGCTCTCTCTCTCTCTCTCTCTCTCTCTCTCTCTCTCTCGCTCGCTCGCTCGCTCGCTCGCTCTCTTTCCCTTTGAACTCCCGTTTTTCCCCGTACCCGCCATCAATCATTCTCAAAACCAAAGCTGTCAAACAAGACATCGCTTTCCCCCCCCGGTGGACACACAAACAGGGCCACGCCATCAGAAGGGGGAAAACACTGCAATCCAGGTCTGTGGTGGAGTTCTGGCGAAACGCGGGATTGGCTCAACACAAATCTGAAACCCTTACAAAACGAACGAGAGACCCCAGTGAGGGCCGTTTCTCCAGCTAAAGCAACAAACACGACTTCACAGTGTAACCACGGGAAAATATTGTTCGAGGGGGATTAACTGAGACCGGGGCATGGGAGAGAACGCTGGAAGGTTTCCTGTCTCTCCCCCCCCCCCCCCCTTCCCCCCTTCCTTCCTTCCCCCCTGTCAGCCTCTTCCATCCCAGAAGGCAAGGAAACCGCGCTGCTGTATGGAAACTCCCGGGCTTCAAAATGTCATGACAGTGAAATGAATGATTATTATGTTTGAAAGATGCACTTCTATGAGATCCGATAGTTACAACGTCATTTTTGTTTGGGTCCCCGGACGTTTCGGCATTTCGTAGCAATGAGTTAGTTGATCAACTTGCCAAGAATGCCAGAAAGAAAGAGTAAATTATCAACTTGCCAAGAATGCCAGAAAGAGTAGATGATCAACTTGCCAAGAATGCCAGAAAGAAAGAGTAAATGATCAACTTGCCAAGAATGCCAGAGAGAGAAAGAGTAGATGATCAACTTGCCAAGAATGCCAGAAAGAAAGAGTAGATGATCAACTTGCCAAGAATGCCAGAAAGAAAGAGTAGACCAGTTCTCTGTCTCTCACACGGATCTGAATCCCGAAGCCCAGGCTTTATTTAAGACCTCCGGCAAGAGATAAAAGAGTTGCGAACGAAATAACAAATTCTTCCAAATCCATCCAAACCTGAAAGTGTTTTTAACCAATGGCCACTGGCGGCTGTTAAACATAAGCTGTCTTGTGCCGTTTGCACACAGGCCACTCCTCCTACACTCACTCGTATCTTTAAAAGTAAAGAAGCTCTGCGGCGCATTCCATGCGATGAACTAATCACCATAAAACATGTTCTTATAGAGTGTAGACTTACATGATGTCAGGCATAAACACTTTGCAGCAGACTTCATGAAAATCTTTGTACAGAGATGTCCCATGTGATAGAAGTTTTGAGCTTCTGGGAGAGAACATCTTTCCTCTGATCTTTAATTTTACGAAAGAAAGATTTTAATGAAAGTCCGGCGTATTTTTAGAAAAATCTGTTTTTCTGGGTCGTGTGTTTGTATGCCCCCCCTCCTCCACCCCCCCCTCTCTCCCCCCCCCCCCCCCCCCCCCCCCCCCCCCCCCCCCCCCCCCCCCCCAACAGCTGGAGTTGGCTTCAACATGGTGACTGCTCTAATATGCCCATTTACCGGTCGGTTGGGCCATAAGCAACGTGAATATTTGAATGTATGAAAAGGATAGTTACAATTTCTAGATAAATGGCAGTTATCTCTGCAAGAAAGAATTATGACATTGGGACAGTCATGTCCACGTGCTTACTATAATCATCAGTGACTCTGACACTGCTAAAACATCAAATAATGAGTGAGCACAATTTCCTATCTGTACTGTCAAACTGATACTGCTTCGCCTAGTACACAGGTAGGAACGAGTCGCCGCCCAGAACAAACCAGGAAGCTTCCCTGAACACTTGAAGTTCTAAGCTCGGATATATAATACAAACTTAAGCATGCACACAGCAAACATCACCTGAAGAAAAGAACCACCCAAATTACCATCTTCTTCAGTGCTGATCGATATCTTTTGATCTGGAATTTGATACACAGAACACACCGCAGAACAGATTTAAAACCTAGGTCAGCTTCTGTATGACTGACATGAAGGGAAATAAATAAAACCTAGGTCAGCTTCTGTATGACTGACATGAAGGGAAATAAATAAAACCTAGGTCAGCTTCTGTATGACTGACATGAAGGGAAATAAATAAAACCTAGGTCAGCTTCTGTATGATTGACATGAAGGGAAATAAATAAAACCTAGGTCAGCTTCTGTATGACTGACATGAAGGGAAATAAATAAAACCTAGGTCAGCTGCTGTATGACTGACATGAAGGGAAATAAATAAAACTAGGTCAGCTTCTGTATGACTGACGTGAAGGGAAATAAATAAAACCTAGGTCAGCTTCTGTATGACTGACGTGAAGGGAAATGGTCAATGAGCTGGCAGACGCAAACAGTACTTCAGGCAGGAGAGAGGGAGGTGACTTTGATCCCATTGGATACCGTGTCGTAAGAAAAGAAATCAACTGTCTCGGATCTAAGGATGCGTGAAAACCATGAAATTATGGCAGTTATATCCAGCTTCTGGTCTTCTGCGCCGTGCAGAGCAGTCTTTTCAAGGCCGTTAGGGCTGCTACGGTCAGTGCAGAAATACCGGTGAATAACGGTAACCCGTTTTCAGAGTCCGTGAGATCAAGGTATTTTCTTGAGTCATAATTACCGTTTGCCTGATGGTCAATTCTGATCACGGCATCAGACCAAAAGCAGGAAAACGAGTTGATAGCCAGCAACATCATCGACTTGGAAACTGCAACGATCACAAATCTCTGAATATTACTGTTTTCCCACCAACAAACAGGTCCTCATGCGTTTTTGACGCCAGTAAATCTCCATATGTATCATCGCTGTCTGGACCTTGTGTGTTTGTCAAACGAGTTGAAGAGAGTTCCTCGTAATAGCGGGGTGGAAAGCGAGCGAGAGAAGCGGACTTGATTAACCAAATAACACTGTACAGACGTCGTCCGACATGGGCTGACAAGAACACAAACTCGTGTCTTTCTCTTCGCCCCTGCCGCCGATACTCAGTGACTTATTTCCCTTGGTGGGTGGGTGGCTTTTTGCCAAAACTGCGGAAGGATCGGTGACAAACAATGGCTGCTAGTAGAGAGAGAGAGAGAGAGAGAGAGAGAGAGAGAGAGGAGGGGGGGGGGGACTAGTTGTGTACATCGTTATCGTTGACGTATGTATCTATTGTGTGTCAGAGGACTAGGACTAAAAAAAAAAAAGGAAATGATGTCGGACAGTATATCCCCCTCGGGATATTTGAAGAAAAACGTCAGAATTTGCCTGCTCTTGATGGATGTGACGCATAGTAATATTCAAGAAGTGACCATACATCTTACGCGGTGCATGGATGAATCGGCCCCAATTTTGTGCAGCGGACTGCCCTTTAATCCAGAGCATGGTCGGTCAGTAACAGTTGTCTGACTGCCCGGGGCATGGAGAAATCAACTCGTGAGGGGCGAATACTGCGATGCCCTACAATGCCCAGCGGGCAAGAACAGTATTTTTCAAAAGTCAGTCTGCGGCGGCGGAATCAGACGTTCACCGTTATTTTGCCAGAATTGGATAATCATTGTTACAGTTGGAGTATTCACTTCACGACACTATTACAGTTGATGATGTCGACATTATAACATATATTGTGCCGGTGAATGGCTGAATGTTTACATCAAAGCCTAAGAACATGAATGAATCAGCAGGTCGAAGGTTTTCACTGGGTGTGTCAATGTATTTGAAAAGAACTTGACAGATGTACATTTCCAAAACATATTCCTAATACTGTTTTAATTTAGCACTACCACCACCCTCCATCCCCGCCCGAAAAGAAAAGAAAAAAAAAAAAAAAAACCCCTCTGCATTGATCATTATTATGGACAACAATTTTTGTTTTCCAAGATAGGATTTGTACCTACAGTGTATTCAGACGTCTATACAACATCTTCATGGAAACACTTTAGTTTGGTGTTGTTTTATCCAACAGGTAGATAGAAAGCAAGATCCGGGCAGGCGATGCCCTACAATTCAGAACAGTATTTTTCAAAAGTCAGTCTGCGGCGGCGGAATCAGACGTTCACCGTTATTTTTTGCCAGTATTGGATAATCATTGTTACAGTTGGAGTATTACAGTTGATGATGTCGACATTATAACATATTGTGCTGGATGAATGGCTGAATGTTTACATCAAAGCCTAAGAACATGAATGGATCAGCAGGTCGAAGGTTTTCACTGGGGTGTGTCAATGTATTTGAAAAGAACTTGACAGATGTACATTTCCAACCACATATTCTCATACTGTTTTAATTTAGCACTACCACCACCCTCCATCCCCCTCCCGAAAAGAAAAGAAAAACAAAAAAAAAAAACCCTCTGCATTGATCATTATTATGGACAACAATTTTTGTTTCCCAAGATAGGATTTGTACCTACAGTGTATTCAGACGTCTATACAACATCTTCATTGAAACACTTTAGTTTGGTGTTGTTTTATCCAACAGGTAGATAGAAAGCAAGATCTCCAGTCATTGTGTACCAACAGTTTTCAGTCCCATTTGTTGCAGTATGAGTAGGATTTGCAATGATTATGATTCATGTAACCAAGCTTTGAACCTTTGTGACTAGCAACCACCGAATCAAATATAAATCAAACTAAAATCGCCTCGAGCCCCTTCCATGCACCCATTCCCAAATGGGAACAAATCAAAGCTAAATTTGATACAAATTACACTGTACTAAGTAAAAACGATTCTCCAAACCTTCTTAAAAGCGATGTAAACTGCCATTTGGAAAATGTGTATAACGATCACTTGAAAGTTTTTACGGATGGTTCAGTACTAGATGATCGTAACACTGGCGCAGCTTTTATCATACCAACCTCAAAAGTGGAGAAATTGTATCATCTTGGGAAAAATGTCTCTAAAGTATATTCTAAATTCTTCCACTAAAAATTGTCAACTTCTACTTTGTAGTGATTCTAGATCAGCGCTTTCTGCTTTAC
>JADBJO010002347.1:67500-72500 GCA_016801955.1 Conus betulinus
TCCATCCATGGTATGAAAAGAAGACACATCATGTATAAGTAAGTGATGATCTCATCGTTGAAGGAGAGAGAGAAACAGTGGACTCTCTCTACCCTGTGTACCCTATTTGGTCACCGGAATAGAAAACACAAAGAATTTTTTTTTCTCTTTCTTCTTTTTTTTCTTCTTTCTTTCGCTCTTTCTTTGATTTCTGCCCGTGTTCGTTTATACACACACACAACCCGCATATCATTTTGGTTAACTTTTCTTTATCCTTTTCTCACTTTTACTCTTATGTACACCTCAATGGCAGGTGGTTTGCCCAAGGTGGTTTCGCCACAGACACACGAACAAACAATACGTAGTTGGTCACTATCCAAGAGGTTCACCGCAGCATATCACTGGGCCATAGTTACTGTCTTAGCGATGATTGCTGTAGATTACCCGATCACAGTCGTTCCAAAGTACCCCAGGCTTTGTTCCACTCCCACACCCTCCCCCATCCCAGCCCCCCTGCCCTCTCCATCCATTCCCTCTTCGCCCCCTTACCCCAACTTTTTTTTGTGCATCCTGTTCGTCCCAGTCCCATGCCAAACCCTTCACCCCATCCTTCCAGCGCCCCCCCCCCCCCCCCCCCCCCCCACCCCTCAGCACCACCACTGCGCCACGTGGTACCGTGATAGCCGATTCATTATCTGATCACTCTCCATCCATTTCTGGTCAGGACTGACCAGCAGAATTGGGGGGAAGGGAGGGGAGGGGGGGGGGGGGACCCCAGCCACATCTCCGCCCACCGTGGTTCTTCATCCTACCATCCTCAGGACTGATGTCAGTTAGAACGGCCCCTGATCCGATTCATTACTGTCAACTTTGATTTCTATCTGGTACTGCTGTTGCTCCTTAAGTCTGGGTCCTATTTTATGTGTGTGTGTGTGCGGGGATGGGGGGGGGGGGGGGGGGGGGGGAGGGGGGGGGGGGAGGGGGGGGGGGGGGGAGGAGGGGGAGGGGGGAGGGGGAAGGGGAAGGGGAAGGTGGGGTGCCTTGATTATTATTCTGACGGCCGCTATCACAGCCAGAGTGCTTTTTTTTTTTACCCCGGACTTTTGACGGTCTGCTAAAGCGGTAACGCACTTGTCTGGGAAGGGAGGGTATGCCACGAAGACGCTTGGTTAGAATCCAGCCGGACTGCGGTTTCTTGGTTTTTGTTTTGCTTGTTTCTAATTTTTTTTTAAGGTGGTTGTTTTGTTTTGGTTTTTTTTTTTTTCTCTTTACTTTTCAGGTTTTTAAAAAGTGGGTTTGTTTTGTTTTGGTGTTTTCTTTTTTTTTTTTTTTTTTTTTTCGTTTGCACTGAGACCCGAAGAGGTGGTCTGAAATTTACTCTTTCGGATGAAACACTAGGTCCATTATTTCAATCCAGTCCGGTTTTCCCGGACACGTTATGTCGACTTCTTAACCATCATCACTACTATTTGTCCCCTCCCCCCCCCCCTCCCCCCCACCCCACACACATACCCTTCCCCTTCCTTGGTATGATTCCTTGCTTTGTGGCTTACAATCTGTTCTTCCAGATTTCAGCCTCAAGCCTCCCCGACCCTGATGCCCTCTTCTTTGTACTCTCTCTCTCTCTCTCTCTCTCTCTCTCTCTCTCTCTCTCTCTGTGCTAAAAGTTAATAGATAGGTAAAGGGAACCCTAGAGTTAATACCTTTACTTAATCCAACACTGACTTTGTCCATGGCAGTGTAGCGGTCAGTTCCTACTGGTGCTGTCTGAAAGTCTCTTGTGTTAAAACCAGTCACGTTGTGTTTCGTCCATCGACCTGGGGGGAGTCCGATCAACGTTTTCTTCTGCTTTGACTCAAGTTTATCTTAAAAACAGTGTACATGGCACGTGATCTCTCTCTCTCTCCTCTCTCTCTCTCTCTCTCTCTCCCCCCCCCCCCCCCCCCCCCCTTCTCTCTGTCTCCTTCTCTCTCTCTCCGCGTGCGTTCGTGTGTGCGTTCGTGCGTGCGTGCGTGCGTGCGTGCCCGCGCGCGAGCGCGCGCGCGTGTGTGTGTATGTGTGTGTGTGTGCGCGAAACGATTGTGTATGTGTGTGTGACCCGTTGGATTGTTTTAAAAGATCACTGGCCAGTTTCAAGACAGAACAGTTTGCTCGCTTAAACAATCCTTTCCAAAATGACCCAACATTCGAAACGGGCAGCACATTTGCAGCGATTTCTACGAGAAGAGAATTCTTGTGTGTTCACAATGAAAGAGTGTTAACTGTCAGTTTGGCATTCCATATGCAAATGATTTCTTTGCAACATTTTTTTTTTTGGGACTGGGAATTTAGATATCATCTGAATACTAAACTTTCTTTATCACTCTACTAGGACCTCGTATATTGATGGGAAATGGGTGTTGATATGTGTGTCAGAATGAAAACAAACAAAAAAAAGCTGGTAATGTGTCTTTTCCTATCATATGGAAAATTTCCATTCGCAATGACAAACGAAGTTCAACAATGTTAGATATACTGTGTACTTCCTGTTTCGCAAGACCATTAGCATATTCATGACAAAGTAATCCCACATTGTGAGGGACTCTGGTGTCTCTGTCTAGTTTCATAGTTTACCTAACTGCTTCAGTTCTCAACTAATAGCGATATTATTGGCTATCCTTTGACAACCTGTCAATCATCACACTGTTTCTGCCCGGCCAGCTTTTTGTCCATTCCGGGCAGCCCGCTGACCGGCAACTATGGGATGCTGGACCAGGTGGAGGCCCTGAAGTGGGTCAAGGCCAACATCGCCAATTTCGGGGGTGACCCGAACCGCGTCACCATTGACGGCCACAGCGCCGGGGGCTGCAGCGTGGGACTGCTCATGTTGTCTCCCTTGTCTAAAGGTGAGCTGGAGCGTTGTCTCCCTTGTCTACAGGTGAACTGGGGCGTTTGTCTCCTTTGTCTAAAGGTGAGCTGGAGCGTTGTCATGTTCCTTCTTGGTGCGAGAGATGATGATGATGATAATGAATACTTATATAGCGCCTATTCTCGGCTAGACGCCAAGCTCTAAGCGCTTTTACAATCAATACTCGTTTACACAACGGGCTGCCTACCTGGGTAGTGCCGACTGAAGAGCTGCCAGCTGGCGCTTCATTCAGTCGTTTCCCGTGTCATCCAGTCAGTATCGTTCAATATCGATCACTCATTTCCTTACTTCCTTCATTCTTTCCATTTCTCACTCAGGGTGCATGCTATGTGTAACGTGTCACCCATACCAACGGCCAAACTGGCCTACTCTTCCGAATGTTTGGTGATGGATTTTACGATATTGTGTGCAAGATGTTATGCGTGCGTTCACACACGGAACCTCGGTTTATAGTCTCATTCGAAGGACTGTATGGGAAATGGAGTCAGAACCAATGTTAACTCCGAGGGAAAAATCCCCTGTACCGAAACGCCCTGGCGGAGGTTCGAACCCGCAACCCAGGATCACCAAGATTGCAAGTCAGGCGCTCTACCAACTGAGCTATTCCGGCTCAGATGTAGAAAGGCGACGGATTTTCTTACTACCAGAGGACGTTACTGTTCCTTCTTTTTTTTTTGTTTGTTTTTGTTTTATAATGTCCTATATAATCCTCAGTGGCTGGCAAAATCTACAACAAAATGCTCCCGAACAAACTCAGACCACAGATAGATCTGAAGCTGAGAATCAATCAAAATGGATTCAGGAAAAAAATAGGTCGACAGTAGCACAGACACAGACACTGCACAGACTGATTGAGGGAATCAAAGCAAAACATCTACTCGCAGTACCAATATCCGTGGACTTCAGAAAAGCATTTGATTCAGTACATAGAGTAAAGCTAATGGAAATACTCTTTGCATATGGAGGCCCTGGCCAAAATGTCTATGCCGTCAACATTCTGTATACCAACACAATAGCTCAGGTCCTATCTCCAGATAATGACACCGATCACTGGTTGGCGTCTTACAAGCAGACACTCTCGCACCGTATCTGTTCATAACAGCACCTGACTATGCTGCGACATGCGACAACAGACGAGCAGTGCCCTGACTTCACACTCCAGTGAGCCAAGAGCACACGACACCCAGCCACTATGATCACCAACACCGATTTTTCTAGACTGTCGTGTTGATGAACCGAGTTGAGAATGCTACAAACAAACTGGACTGCACGTCAATAACACCCGAACAGAATACACGCTGTCCAGTCAAGATAAGAGGGGGCTCAAAGCAGTTGATGGTAATGTTCTGAAGCAAGTCTGTGACTTTCTGTATCTTGACTCCCGGGTCATGTCTTGTAGTAATGATATAGACGTCAGGATAGCAAAGGCCTGCACAGCGCTACAAAAACTTAATAAAATTTAGGAGTCAAGCCTAAAGAACAATATCAAGATGGAATTCTTCAGAGCCACAGTGGAGTCAGTCCTGTTACACGATTTAAGCACTTGGACGTTGACAGAATCCCTGAAGAAAAAAAAATAGACGGGGCCTATATCAAGATGTTCGGAGTTGTGAAGAACATCACATGTCAACAACGAGACGCTATATGGAGACCTTCCAAAAATAACAACTCCAATAACAGGAGGAAGACTCAGATTCAGTGGACTCTACTTTAGACATAAAGAGGAAGTACTCCACAGACTCGTCCTTTAGGAACCCAGTCATGGAGACAGATTCAGAGGCAGACCACCATCCACATCTATACACCAGCCAGAAGAGGACAGCAAGGGGCAGACCACCATCCACATCTATACACCAGCTAAAGAGGACAGCAAGGGGCAGACCACCATCCACATCTATAGACCAGCTAAAGAGGACAGCAAGGGGCAGACTACCATCCACATCTATACATCAGCCAGAAGAGGACAGCAAGAGAATCCCTGCTCACAGCGATGGAAGACAGAACTGGTTGAAGAAAGCGGGTCATGGACGTCCGACTAAGGTCGCCAGACTGACTGACTGACTGACTGATTGACTGACTAACTGACTGACTATACTGGAGTGCATGGGACTAA
>JADBJO010002347.1:75000-100000 GCA_016801955.1 Conus betulinus
TTAAGGCAGACATACTCCATTCGGGGAAGACAGATACACCGACAGAACGCACTTTATACGTATACAATTACATCCGCCACAAAAGGTTTATATTTGCGCTAGGGTCTGTCAGGTTGTCTGTTGACAAGATAACGCACTCCTCCCCTCCACCCCTTCCTCCTCCTTCCCACTTTTCTCCTTAAGGAAGCAATTTTAACAAAACTTGTGAAAGAAAAAAAAAAAGGAAAGTCACCCAAGGACGAGCCAGTCAAACGTTGGTGCCGATCCAAGTAGCGGATCCGGATCAGTAAGTAGATCTAGGATCCGTTGGACCTTAGCGATAGTTCTGGGCTTTTCAGAGCAGTCTTTTACAGATTGTTAATGTGAAACGCGATTTCATTCGCTATACTAAGCCGTTTGTTAGGTGTTATACAGAACATTATGGGATGCTGATATTTCTTTTCTTTCTTTTTTCTTCAGTGGTTTGCTTTTCGGACGAAACTGTCATGCGACAGTGTTAGACAGTCAATCGCCTCTTTAGCCTGTGACAGTCTGTGTGCGACAGGCTTAACTTGCGGCCTTCGTGGTGATGTCAAACTATCTCCCAACTTACCACCCCCCACCCCTCCCCCTCCCCGGCTTTCCTTTCACCTCCCCATTCTGCGTTCCTCCCCCCTCACCCCGATCTCCTCTCCTCTTCCCGTTCCAGGAGCATCAAGCGATCTCATCGCTCATTTTTCTACAGACGCTGGAAACGGTTTTCGCTCGTTCTTCAGGCAGATTAGAACTCTTCTCTCAGCAAATTAAAGGGTGATCGTTCATTCTGGACTGCCACGTGTCCGATTAGGACGTCAGATGCGTGTCGATGTCTATCTCTCGGGTCACAAGACGCGACCCTTTTAGACCCTTCATCAATCTCTCTCTCTCTCTCTCTCTCTCTCTCTCTCTCTCTCTCTCTCTCTCTCTCTCTCTCTCTCTGTGCCTGTCTTTCTCACTCTCTGTCTCTGTCTATCTGTCTTTCACTCACAAACGCGCGCGCGCGCACACACACACACACACACACACACACACACACACACACACACACACACACACACACACACACACACACACACACAAGCACACGCACGCGCGCATGCACGCACACACACGCACGCACGCATGCGCACACGCACGCACACACGCACGCACACACACGAACTCGCACACACACACACACACACATATACACAAACACGCGCGCTCTCACACACACACACACACACACACACACACACACACACACACACACACACACACACACACACACACACACACACATAAACGCACACACAACACTACCACCATCACCACCGCCACCACAACGCTTCCCATCACATATTTTTGGCGTGGCTGGAACATCATCATTCTTCCGTTTTCTGCTGTCCGGACGTTGATGAATCGTTGGTCTCAGCCTGCACATCATTCGCGCTTCCGGGCCTGCTCCTGATGTTCAGACACTGGAGATCTTCGCTGGGCGATAATAACGACACCCCCAAGACGGTGTTATTATTTTTTTTTTTTTTTTAGCGCTCTGAAGAAGATTGAGGCGCACAGAATGTTTAGATGTACCACACCTTCATAGTGATCTATGTGTACGTGTGTATGTGAGGGAGGGATAGGCAGAAAGGAAGAGCTGGTTGGAGGAGGAGCAGGAAATAGAGAGGTGATGAAGTCTGCGAGTGAATTGGACCGTCGGGTGAAGGTAAGGTAAGGTAATGTTTGCTATAGCCCAGCCGACCACAAAGGGCCATATCAGGGCTGTCACCACGTCAAAATCAACGCACAAATCATTCATTCACACAACTTAAAAAAAAAAAATAAATCTTCTAAAAACCCACCCGAAAATTTTGTTTAAAAATCTTTTCACTGTAAAATCTCAGATCCAATGGAAAATGTTAATCTCTTTCTTCAAGAAATCAAAGATCGCATCAGGCGGAACATCTCTGAACAAGATTTTCATGGAATCTTCTGTGAAATGTTTGTCTCTCACATCATGCAAGTCCCAACACTCCGCCACCCATCGGGAGAAACGAAGCATGGGCCAGAAGGTTTCGTCTTCGTACGACCATACAAGGATCAGACATGCGTTTACAGATGACTGTAGCGGTCAGGGTGCAGTACAGACAAACATACCGTCCACACAATGCAGAGCCACACAAACCGGAGAAAAAGTTGTGACGTGAAGAGGAAAGTGTGCGCTGGATTCTTCCGTGTACAGGAACCCAGTGAAAGGTTTCGTCCCGGTGGGGTTGTTTGTCAGGGGCTGCTTCACCATTAGCCTGATATAGCTCCCACCGTCCGCGCCCCCATCTCCCTTTGGGGAACTTCTGTGCTAGGAATTTCCTCTCTGTCTGTCTGTCTGTCTGTCTGTCTCTCTCTCTGTGTCTGTGTGTGTCTCTCTCTCTCTCTCCCTCTGTTTGTGTGTGTGTGTGTGTGTGTGTGTGTGTGTGTGTGTGTGTGTGTGTGCGCGCGCGCGCGCACGCGTGCGCGTGTGTGTGTGCTCTTCGACTCTGCCCTTTCATTTATTGTTATTCTTGACTGTCATCTACTGTATTTCTGTCTTTGTGGGAACTTTACCTATCATTGTTCTGGGAACTCTTTTTTCACTTTTTTAAAATTTGGTCGCAGCTTATCGCTTGCGGCTCTGTGATTGTACTCTGGCGATTAGGTAGTGACCATCATATACACCATCCACAGTGGACAGTAGCTGTCCATTCTGCTGTTTGTTGACCCATATGACCTTTTCACGTTTTGTTGTCGTTTTTTTTTTTTTTTTTTTTAAATTTTGCTTTAATTTGGAACTGGTGAACCTAGCAGAATGAACGGCCTTGTCTGCACGACCTTCTCATCAGTCTTAATGATGTTGCTGTTTTTGCTACTATGTTATCAAGGATGTGACCATTTCTTAAGGATGCGACCTTTCCTCCTGCGTGAGCATGACAGCCCTGAACAGGCTGTGCGTGGTCAGCTGGGCAATCACAACAGAGCGGTAACCCGTGTAGTGGGGAAGCTTAGGGACATGTGTCTGCTGATTCACGTTTCCGTGCTTCCAGAACAAATCAAGCAGCTGAGTTTTGACCTTTCATGAGCTTATATATGACGTACACCGGAGAGAATAATTGTGATCCCCTCTCATGGCATCTTTCATGGTTACGCCATGTTGTTATTACAAAGAAGAAAAAGGACTAAAAGTCGTTTGCCGGCTGTTTTCTTCTGGTACACAATAGTTCAGATCGTTCAATATATGCTTTTCCTTTATGTTTATTTTTTACTGTTATACCACGTGGAGAGTATGATGTCACTGCAGTGTTTATAGCCTATTCGCAGGCTGCTGGTCAGCACGGTACTTCTGTCTGGTTCATTTGCCTTATCTACCTGTCCATCACGTGGCATACATCTCATGCCGTCCATTCTGGTGGACACAGGGATTCATGATGGTCAGATGCGACAACAAACATTCAAGTTAGTTTGGGTACAAACTCTGTTGCCGATCTCTCTGTCTTTGTTTCTCTTTCCATCTGTCTATCTGTCTGTTATCTGTCTGCCTGCCTGTCTCTCTCCGTCATCAGCCACCCCTTCCCCCCTCTCTCTTTACGTCTGTTTCTCGCTACGCGCGCGCATATTATTCTTATTATTATGACTACTTATATAGCGTCTATCCTCGACTAGAGACCAAACTCTAAGCGCTTTACAATCCACATTCGTTTATACAACGGGCTGCCCACTTGGGTAGTGCCGACTGAAGAGCTGCCAGCTGGCGCTTTATTCAGTCGTTTCCCGTGTCATCCAGTCAATATCGTTTGCTCAATTTCCTTACTTCCTTCATTCTTTCCATTTCTCACGCAGGGTGCATGCTATGTGTAACGTGTCATCCATACCAACGGCCAAACTGGCCTTCTCTTCCGAATGTTGGTGATAGGATTTTACGTGTGTGCGCGTTCACACACGGAGTCTCGGTTTACAGTCTCATTCGAAGGACTGTGGGAAATGGAGTCAGAACCAATGTTAACTCCGAGGGAAAAATTCCCCTGTACTGAAAACGGCCCGGCAGAGATTTGAACCCACAACCCCATGATCACCAAGATTACGAATCCGGCGCTCTACCCACTGAGCTGTTCCGTTCCCTATTCCGGCAGCATGTGTGTGTGTGTGTGTGTGTGTGTGTGTGTGTGTGTGTGTGTGTGTGTGTGTGTGTGTGTGTTAGAGAGAGAGAGAGAGAGAGAGAGAGAGAGAGAGAGAGAGAGAGAGAGAGAGAGAGAGAGAACGGGGTGGGTCAGGAGTTGGAGTGGGGTGAGAGTGTGGGGGAGCGCATGATCCCACGGATCCTCCATTCACCCCTGTCCCCGATTCAGATCCTGAAGAGACTAATATATAAAACTAATGCAGAACAGACAAAAAAGAGCAGCCAGCACGATGATATATCAGCCAAAGAAAGATGGGGGATAGGGGGAGTGGGGGGGGGTGGGGGGGGGGGGGGGGGGGAGCGAGCACTGTGAAAATAAATGGCTCTCTGAAAACGAAAACTAACTTATACCTGTGAATCTTGAATCGGTATGCTGGCTGTGATTCCAGATTCCCATATCTCTGATACCTGCATTCCGACCAGTGGTCGACGGTCATTTTCTGCCCGAGCTACCGGAAGTACTAGCTGCCAGAGGTGACGTGACAGGTCGCAATTTCCTGACAGGGGCCACGCTGGATGAAGGGTTGATTGCAGGTAAATTGAAACATTCGCCAGTGATGACATCCACTTTGAGGATCTAGCATTCTGATAATGCGCAGTTCGAGCCAGAAGACCAACTTCTATTGATATTGCAAGATACGAAATTTGAATGTCATCTTGACGTAGTTGATATTTAAAATGGAAAAGCATGAATTTACCATTATCTCAGCTTTGTAAATAAATGGGTGAAAAAATTCAAAGAAAAGCATTGACAGATTTACTCAGCTGCTGTCTTGCTTGTCTGTTTAATATTCGGTTTTAAGCAAGCCATTATGATCAAACCAAATTTGATGGTTGGGAATTGTGTGCTTTGATTGCTTTGCTTTTATTGCTTTTTTTTGTTATGGGAGCAAAAGTTACTATCCTTGTTTATCATTGACTGTTTTATATTCCCCACTTCGCTTAGACTCTTCACTGTGTATTTATGCTTGTTTGTGTGTTGTATCTATATTTGTCTGTGTGTTCTTTATAGCAGCATTTTCAAGATTTAAAATGCAATGTCAGTCGTGAATGAAATCAATATTGATTTGTCCTTGTACATTCTGATCTTATCGCTCTATACATATGTCGGGTCGGGGTGGACCTATATTGGCAGGCCAGGAATTCAACATTTAGGCGATGAAGTTTTCTTGTTTTCACTGTGTACATGATGTGTTCCATGTGAATGTTGCTGTGAGCTGCATTGGTTTGGAGTTGCGTACTTCTGATTTGCTTGGATTTGGGAGTCCAAAGTTAGTGATAATTGTTATCGTTTATTGCGTCTCATTGCTTTCACCGAAGATTTCTTTTCAAATTTAATGGCGAAGCTTGTTTTCAGTTTCCCAAGTACCCCCACTTCTATGCCACCTCCGCTTCCTTCTCCCTTAACAATTATCTTTTCTTTTTTTTCTCATAGCCTATCTGACTTTTTTTTTTTTGAATAAAGAAAAGATAGGATTCATTGTTATTATTAAAGTTAGCATTCTGGGGGGGGGGGGGGGGGGGGTAGCGGGGGTTGGGGGGCAACATTAACATTTAGCCACGTAAGAGACGATAATACTGATAGAAATCAGTTTTCTGTATTGTTTGTTTACCTTCTAAGAGACGATAATCTTCTGATAGAAATCAGCTGTCTGTATTGTTTGTTTACCTTCTAAGAGACGATAATCTCCTGATAGAAATCAGCTGTCTGTATTGTTTGTTTACCTTCTAAGAGACGATAATCTCCTGATAGAAATCAGCTGTCTGTATTGTTTGTTTACCTTCTAAGAGACGATAATCTCCTGATAGAAATCAGCTGTCTGTATTGTTTGTTTACCTTCTAAGAGACGATAATCTCCTGATAGAAATCAGCTGTCTGTATTGTTTGTTTACCTTCTAAGAGACGATAATCTCCTGACAGAAATCAGCTGTCTGTATTGTTTGTTTACCTTCTTTCCATGCTGGTAGGATGGAAGGTCCGGCTCTTTTTGTTCAAATCATAACTGAAAATCACATTGTGGCATAATAATGATAATAAAGAATACTTTGAACGAATAAGAGAGGTTGCACTTTGCTTCTGTTTCATAGACACACACACACACACACACACACACACACACACACACACACACACACACACACACACACACACACACACACCAGAGAGAGAGAGAGAGAGAGAGAGAGAGAGAGAGAGAGAGAGAGAGAGAGAGAGAGAGAGAGAGAGAGAGAGAGAGAGAGATCATGTGGATGAAAGTAAAGGAACTAAGCCCCAGAGATATTTTAAGGTCAACGCTCGCTGAAGGGACCTTGAATCAGGAGCATTCGATTGTGTGGATGGGTCGTATGGCATAGCGAGCGACCTTGATAAAGGAGCATTCGATTGCGGATGTTCGTAAGTTCGAACCATGTGTAGGGTTGTAAATTGTTTAATCGGCTAGAAGACGCCCTCCCTCCTCCCCCCACCCCTCTCCGTCCTCCCAATATTAATTGGTACCTGGTTCTGTCTAGGACAGATTTGAGACGGCGGAAGGTGATGGTTGGGTTTTGTTTTCCATAATATCGTCAGGTTACTGCCAACGACGGCCAAGCAGCTATTAGTCTCCTCCTGTTTATTCATTTATTTGTCTTTTATTCGTTCCTTTTCCCAGCCATCCCTCTGGTTAAACGCTACAAACTGGAGGGACTTGGAAGGAACGCAGAAGTTGCTGGCTCTGATGAATTGCTTCCGGGGTGACTGCCTCAGGTGCACGGAATTGTGGGTGAGTACATTGACTGCTGAAGGTAGAAGAATGTTTCTTCTTCGGTTTCCTTTTCTGATTTTTTTCCTTTCTTTTTAAAAAATCAATTACCTCTGTCTATATGTGGTGTTTGTATCTTTGAACATGAAGTGAGATTTCACTGAATATAGTTTCAGTATCAACAGAATTTGCCCTTTCTCTCTCTTTCTTCACCTCCTCCCCCCTCCTCCCTCTCTCTCTCTCTCTCTCTCTCTCTCTAATTGAGTCTTGGTCTTTCTTTTTCTCTCCTCTCTGTCTGTCTGTCCTCTGTCCGTGTTTCTATCTGTCTGTCTGTCTGTCTCTTTGTGTGTGTGTGTGTGTGTGTGTGTGTGTGTGTGTGTGTGTGTGTGTGTGTGTGTGTGTGTGTGCAAAGCTTCAAAGTTTTACAGCAAAATCTTTACAAAAGAAAAGCCGATTACTATTCTCTCTCATTGTTTGTCTGTCTGGCTCTCTCCTGTGATTATGTCTGTCTCTCTCTCTCTCTCTCTCTCTCTCTCTCTCTCTCTCTCTCTCTGTCTGTCTGTCTGTCCCTGTCTCCCTGTCTGTCTCTGTCTCTCTGTCTCTGTCTGTCTGTCTCTCTTGTGTGTGTGTGTGTGTGTGTGTGTGTGTGTGTGTGTGTGTGTGTGTGTGTTTGCGCGAGCGTGCGCGCAAATGTAAAGTTGGAAAGTTTGACAACAGAATCGTTACGAAAGAAAACCCGATTACTATTTGTGTGTTGTATTTGGTCTGTTTAAGAGTAGACTATCTGTGTGGATTTCAGCCGTATGAATATTAATCGTCTTTTTTCCCCACATATCTATTAAGAAATGTGATCAGTGTCTGTAAACATTATGTACTCATCTCAAATCTGGTATGAATACTTAACGGTCATGTGTGAAATATAATGAATTATTGTTTATCGCTTCTCTTTTTTTTCCCCCGCAGAATCCATCTTAGAAGCATACGCAAAATGGCCATACAACATGAACGATGAAGAGATCAAACAACATTTTTCTGAGGTACAGTGATTTTGTTGTTGTTGTTGTTTATCATTGAACAGACCAGTCATACACACATGCTCCGTTGTAATTATCGTGTTCGGTTCGTGTTCGGCCCAACTCTGCAAATAAGGCCCTTAGGAGGCAAGTCTGGAAGTTTGTGATTGAATTCAAAACAGTTCATTCCTTCAAAGTCAGACAGGAGGTGTGAATGAGACTTGCTGTGAATTCTTCCAGTGATGTATCATGTCATAATCTGGTGATGACAGCTGAGTCGTTGGAAGCAAGACCACAGGTACAATAAAAACAAACTCCAAACGATGCTTTCAGATTCATATTCCAATAAAACAAAACTAAAATATTAATGTTGATCCGAGCCAAGCTTCCTGACCAACACGGCGGGATTCAGCAGATACAGGGCACCATGTATTAAGTCCCCTTACAGACAAACGAGAGCAACTGTTTACCGCAAAGCCGGGTGGCTTAGATGCAGTTTCGCTCTTTTCTTTTTGCCCTCGCCATTGCTCTCGTCTTTTCCCAAAAGTAACCCCCCCCCCCCTCCCCAGGCAAGTTACTGTCTTCTTGTTTCGCCTCACCCCGACCCCCCCCCCCACCCCCTTCCTCCCACACCCCCTTCCCCCTACCTTCCGCACAATGTCAGCTCATTCTTTTCTCATATCGATTTTTTTTATTGGAAGGTTCAGGTGAGTTACAATTAAGGTAGATAAGTATTTTATTTCATGACACTCGAACCTTGATTTGTTTTTCAAAGTTTGAGGTACGTTGTCGTTAAATCATTTCATTTCCTACCACACTGACCTCTACAGCCGGTTTATCGACGTCATCTTGAGATGAAGATATGGATCTTTGCGTGATTTGTATGAACTGGAACTGAAACAGTATTTTGTTGAGTAGTGACCAGTGTTGCATCCATTAAACTCGCAGAGTGAAGAAAACACTGGGACTGGGCGTTGAGGGCTGCACTGTTTGCTGCCACACAGATCATATCATCAGCCAAAAGATGAAAAACATTAATGTCACTAGATAAAATACTGAGAAACCATAAAAACGCAAAAATAAAATTCACTAGTAGCTATATTTACAGTCAGTATGACAACCATAAAGTGGAAATTATAATGGAGTATATGAAGATATAAAATCTACTCCTTTAGGGAGTTCAGTGTCTATTGCTTTAGTTTGCATCGGTTGGAATCGTTATATTAGTAATGCTGAGAAAGTACAGTATTGTCATTGTGACATAAACTCTCTTTTAGTCAATAATCACAAGAAGTGTGTGCGGGAACAAGTGACATCGAAAAGGTCAAAACGGGACGTCCGCGCAAAGCCAGCGTGGAGAAATGTACCCCTCCAGTGGGCACGAGCAGCGAGTAACTATTTCCCTCTATAAGCCTTATCGATAGGATCGTTGGTAAGGACCGTCAGGTTGTTGGCCACAACGTCATTCTGGAATAAATCCTAATCATTATGGTCGACAGTGATGATTTAAAGATCTATAATCTGTAATTGTTGGTCGTGATTTATAGATCATTGGTATATACATGTTGGTGATGATTTCTAAATTGTTGCTGATGATTTCCAGATCATTGGAGTGTAATTGTTGATAACGATTTAATTATCGTTGGATATAATCATTTATGATGATTCCACATCGTTGAAGAATAATTCTTAGCGATGGTCGTTCCAGATCGTGTGTATATGATTATCTGTGATGATTTCCGGACTGTTGGTACATGATATTTGGTGATGATTTTAATATCGACGATGTCCGATAATGGTAATGATTTCCACATGCTTGGTGTATAATGATTGGTTATGATTTCCACCTTTTTAGTCCATGATTGTTGCTGATGGTTCCCAGATCGTTGGTGACTACTTCATCCTGGCCCCGACCCATGGCGGCGAGTGTCATGGCGACTCTCAACCTGACAGTGTTTGTGTCTACAACTATGAGTACAGATCCGACTTCGACCAGTGGGAAGGTCAGTCGAATCACTAAGACACCGTGAAACACCTTTGTCTTGACTGACAATGAAACAAAACCGTACACAATAATCAAGGACATACACAACGAAAGTGTGTTCGCGCACGGCGTGCGCACGTGCTGTACATGCACATTGAAACATTGTACTTGTTTCTTTCCTCTCCACTTCACCCCTTTCTCTTGATATGTAAAGGAACTGACTTACTTTTCTTTTGGATTCATTCACACTGTGGAATCTCCGGTAATGAACTCGCTGACAGATGTGCGAAAAAAAGTGCAAGAAATGAAATGTGTGCACAACAACTCTTTATACCCTTCTTTATACCCTTCACTTACAGGAGAGTCATCAAATGCTAAGAGTAAGGCAAATGACTGGGCACTGTTTCAGAAATAGTCATCACACACTTGGTTCTCATGTTAAAACAATGTAGTCAACTTTTCAGAACTGATTCTGTCAAAGGCATCCAACACCTGCAATTTCGTGATCTGTTTCAATACAGAAACTTTGTTTCAGCGTTTTATCGACTAAAGCTAGAGGCTATCGGAACTAAAGAAAATGTTTTAACAAAATGTATATGTGGCGAAACAAACAAATCAAGACAACATATTTTGTTCGAATGTGTGCCCCACAGATATAACTGCCAGATTTATTAGCCAGGTCTGTAACTGATGTTTTTCTTTCTGACTGTGATCTTGCTTTTAACGTTACTTCTTGTTTGATAAACAGTCCGGTTAGTATATTAATTTGATATGATACCGGCGGTCTTACTGTGATAATATATTACACACCTGCAAACATTAAGACGCACATACGCACGTACATACGGATGCACGCATGTGAACATATATACACATTCTCTCTCTCTCTCTCTCTCTCTCTCTCTCTCTCTCTCTCTCTCCCTCTCTCTCTCTCTCGTCTAATATCGCATGATTTTGTGAAAAGGCATAACAAAAGAAAGTGCTACTAGATGCACTCACGTGCGCCCGCACACGTACATCCAGATATAGGCTACACACAGAGAAAGGAGATAAAAAAGGGAGTAATTAGCCTTCATATAATCAAGCGTCATACGTAACTTACATACACACAGAGAAAGAATGAAAGAAAGAAAGAGAGAATATGTACAATCAACCGCACTCGCACACACACGTGCGATAGAAATATATATATAAACGCTCACCCTCACGTCTGTGTGTGTGTGTGTGTGTGTGTGTGTGTGTGTGTGTGTGTGTGTGTCTTCGCTGTAGGTGTGATGCACGGGTCGGAGTTGTTTTACCTGTCAGGTTCCCCCTCAAAGGCCACACCAATTTCCGCTACGACGACTCCGACAAACACATGGCGCGACTGCTGCTGCAGCTCTGGGCCAACTTCGCCCGCAACGGGTGAGGGGCGAGCAACAGTGGCTGGTGTGTGTGTGAGTGTGTGTGTGTGTGTGTGTGTGTGTGAGTGTGTGTGTGTGTGTGTGTGTGTGTGTGTGTGTGTGTGTGTGTGTGTGAGTGTGTGTGTGTGTGTGTGTGTGTGTGTGTGTGTGTGTGTGTGTGTACATTATTACGGTACATTATTGAATTGCATTGAGAATACAAGAAAATACAATACAAATGAAGTCGATTATATAAAGGAAAAGCAAAGTGATGGTAATCATCCACAGATGATTTGCCATCTAAAGGATTAGCCTTAGCCTTCTGTTCATCGCATGAAAAATGTACCTTGAATGCCTTAATTCAGAAGCAAATGAAAAGGAGAGAGACAGGCAGGCAGACAGAAAATCTGTGTAAGCGTGTATATTATGAGAATGTATGCAACATGCCTGGTGTGTGTGTGTGTGTGTGTGTGTGTGTGTGTGTGTGTGTGTGTGTGTGTGTGTGTGTGTGTGTGTGTGTGTGTGTGTGTGTGTGTGTGTGTGTGTGTGTGTGTGTGTGTAAAAGAAAAGAGAGAGAGAGAGAGAGAGAGAGAGAGAGAGAGAGAGAGAGAGACAGACAGACAAAATCGATGTAAGCGTGTGTATTTTGTGAATGTATGCATGTATGCCGCGCGCGCGCATGTATGTGTGTGTGTGTGTGTGTGTGTGTGTGTGTGTGTGTGTGTGTGTGTGTGTGTGTGTGTGTGTGTGTGTGAGAGAGAGAGAGAGAGAGAGAGAGAGAGAGAGAGAGAGAGAGAGAGAGAGAGTCTGTGTGTGTGTGTGTGTGTGTGTGTGTGTGTGTGTGTGTGTGTGTGTGTGTGACTCAGACTCAGATTCTATTTTCGGCGAGAACCCTTCCAGAGTCTTAGACACAACAAAAAGTATATGCATTAATCATTCTGTTTGCCAACCCCTTGTCTATAGACACAACATAGTCATTGCATAATGAACAAACGTGATGTGTGTGTGTGTGTGTGTGTGTGTGTGTGTGTGTGTGTGTGTGTGTGTGTACACGTGCATGACTCAAATTTTGATTGTATGTATCACAATAACCCCTCAGAGATCTCTAGACACAATATGGTGATAGCATAATGATCAAATGAGTATGTGTGTGTGTGTATGTGTGTGCGTGTGTGTGCATGCGTGCGTGTGCATGTGCGTGTGTGTGTGTGCATGCGCATAGTAAATGTTAAACCCTCCCCTCAACATCTCTTTGTCTGAATTTCTCACTCACCCCTTTCTTTAAATCCTGAAAAAAAAAAAAAAAAAAACCATGTACACCTTCCTTACGCCGCCCACCTCACCCTCCCTCCCTCCAGCCTGCCCTCCTTGGTGCCCCTGAAGAACTTCCACATGCCTCGCTTCACGCTGGGCCGCCGGGCCTACACGCGCTTCTTCTCCTGGGGACCGCCGCCCCTCCTGGGCCGTGCAGCACGACCTCAAGCCCGACAAGATGACCTTCTGGAACCGGCGCGTGCCCCTCATGTTCCAGCGGCAGCTGGACGAGCTGCTCAAGTACCCCGCCGCCCGGCTCGCTCATCCCCAGGTACACCAAGGACGGGAAAGGCCGGGCAGGAGGAGCCGGGACGGAACTGACAGGGCCGGGAGCGGGGCCGGGGAGCGGGGCCGGGAGCGGACTTGGCGCGATGTAAAGAGGACGACGCTGCGGACAGGTGAGATCTGACCAGGAGAAAAGAGGGGTGGGAGGGAGGGTTAATTAAGGGTATTGTCGGGTCCATTGGGAGAGAGGCAGGGGAAGTGGAGGGAGGGAGGGAATAGTGGTGGTGGTGGGGAGGGGGGGGGATGGGGCGCGGGGGGGGGGGGGGGGGGGGAGTGGAGAGGATGGGGTTTGAGGGATGAGGTGGGATGTGTGTGGTGTGATGGTTTGGCAGGAATTTTGGAAGATCTCCTGGCCCCGTTGCGATATAGAATGCAAACACATAAATGAACAAAAATGTCGGGAAAAGAAATGATAATAACAAGATACATCATACTGCGGTGGAAAATTATTATTATTATTATTATTTATTATCAAATCTTCTGCAAAAAAACATTTATTTGCAAGAATTGTTTTTGCTTGTTTGTTTTGTTTGTTTTTTTTAAACAGCAGATTTTTTTTGACGTTGCCATGCTAAAAGGCTGGCTGTTTCTTGGTGGTTTTCTTTCTGTTTTTGTTTGTTTTGTTTTTTTTGTTTTCAGTTACGGTTTTTTTTTTTTCTCACGGTGGGCTCTCAGAGCACTTTTGGAATCTTTTTTACGCATTGGGGAAAGAAAAAATTAAACAAAAGTCACTTATTTGTTTCCAAAGTGCTGAGAACTTGAGCACTACGGCCAGACCGAGTGAAAGAATTTTCTGACGGATCGAAAGTGCCAGTGTTGGTCACCCCGTCAGAAACGGATTTCCATTACACGAGAGCTTTTACGTCGTTACTCTCCCTTTGTTCGAAGTTTCCAGGCTCCAATACCTTTTGTCCCCCTCGAATTTGGAACCGCCAGTACCTCAGAGGCCACACACGCACGCATGCACGCACACACACGCATACACAGTAGTAGTAGTAGTAGTAGTAGTAGCAGCAGCAGCAGCAGCAGCAGTAGTAGTAAGAGTAGTAGTAGAAGTTGTAGTATATCATCATCATCATCATTATTGCTATTGTCCTTTGTATTGAATATTATGATCGGTTCTATTAAGATTATTATCATGATTATTATCCTTGTCGGGATACTTGGCACTCTCTAAGACAAGGATAATTGAAACTCTCTAAGTATTAATTACATCGCTAGATTCTTGGAATTCTGTACTTATAATCTCCTCTTTTCCAGTACTCTCTTTCAGTCACCTTCTTATTAGTTCGTGTCATCCAGTGTCCCCTGTCTTTAAGCCCATTCACTTGTCTTTGTTTTGTGTAAATTGTACTTTTTTTTTTTTCGCTTGCAGAAGAATTAATATGCTATATTTTTTTTTTTTTTTTTTACTTTGGATACAATTTAGTAAACCTGTATATATATATATATATATATATATTTTATTTTGCAATGTCTGCTTGTCCAATTGACCCGTTTACACATTCTTGTAGCAATGAAAAGATATTAGATTTTTACCATTTCTTTTTACTTTTGGAATAGTTAATCGAGGGAAGTTCTAGCTTGGCGTTGTCGGCACAGCCTGGTTTAATCAGCCTTACAGGTATCAGTAGACTAGAGATTATGTTACGAATGTTATCTAAAAATGATGTAGATAGCTGTTTATTAGTATTACTTGTTCTTACGTAGGTAGAGTTTCTTTTCCTTGAATGGTGACAGCCCGTAAAAGGCTCCATGTAGTCGGCTGGCCTATAATAACAGTAACGCTCAAAAGAAATGGTTAGATTGCCTTCTTCTCTTCTTCTTTCTTCTTCTTCTTCTTCTTTCTCCTCCTCCCCTCCTTTTTGTCTTCTTCTTCTGCTCCTCATCCTTCTCTTCATTGATGCGATTTTGTTGCTGTTGTTGTTATTGTTGTTGTGTTGCTGGTGCTGCTGTGGCTCTTATTTTTTTCTTCTTCTTTTGATTACTTTTATTGTTATTATTATTATTATTGTTGTTGTTGTTGTTGTTATTACTGCTACTATTATTATCATATTATCATCTTCATTATTATCATTATTTGAAGCAGCATTAGCAACAGCTGTACTAGTAGTAGTAGTAGTGGTAACAGTAGTAGTAGTAGTATCATTAATATCATTATCATTGTTCACCCCCCCCCCCCCCCCCCCCCCGGTCCTGTCCGCAGCACTAGCAATGCAGGGCCAGACAGTACGATGGTCAACACTCAGCTGGCGGGCGGTGAGGACTGCAAGGGATGCAGATGCAGCCCGCGGGATACGTCCTACCTGATGACCCAGGCCTCCGGCAGCTGGGTCCTGATCGCTGCCTGCATCGGCCTGTCTCTGCTGACCGTCCTCTTGTCCGTCTGCTATTGCCCAGGTGCGCCGGCAGGTGACCAACCTCATCAGACAGAGCTCCGTGTCCAGTGGTCAGCCCATGCTGTGAGCTGGGACGACGTTGAAGAAGCTGAGGCCCTCCCTTCCCTCCGAAGAAGACTTAAGGAGACGTCAGAGGCTTCTTAGAAAATAGTGTAAGAAACATTGGAGGACACCCTATGTTTTGAGAAGAAGACCGTAGCCTAGGTCGGAGAACTCCTCATGCTCTAGAGAAGAATGTAGGAGACATCGGAGGCCTCTCTATGTTTTGAGAACAAAACTTTAGGTCGGAGGTCTCCATACGCTCTTGAGAAGAATTTAAGAGACACTGGGACCTTCCTTTATTTGAGAGAAAGGAGTAGGTCGGAGAATTCATCACGGTCTGGTGAAGAACTTCGAAGACATCGGAAACCTTCCTATGTTTTCAGAAGATTAGGTCGGAGACCTTCACATGCTCTGAATAAAAACTTGAGGCTTCCCTGTATTTTCAGAAAAAGGACCAAAGGTCGGAGAACTTCCTCATACTCTGGTGAAGAACTTTGGAGACATCGGAGACTTGCCTGTGCCCTGAAGGAGAACGTAGGATACATCGGAGGCCTACTTATGTTTTGAGTGAATAAACGATCGGTCGGAGACCTCATTTTCTGGAAAAAGTACTTAGAAGACATCGGATAGCTCCAAATGTTCTTAGTTTTTTTTTTCACTTTGACCTTAGACCTCCCTATACTCTGGAGAAGAACTCAGGGGGCATCTGAGACATACTCATGTTACGAAAGCAAGACCTTATTCCGGAGACCTCCCCGTGCCGTGGAGAAGACCTTAGAGAATGTAAGGGGGGGGGGGGGGTCCCATCTTTTGAGAAGATCTTTGATTGGAGGCCACCTAAGCTCAGAAGATGCTCCTGGGAATTGTTGGAGGCCTCGTTATGCAATGAAGAATTTAGTTGGTGTTGAATTTTCCCAATACTCTGAAGACAGTCTTGAAAGATACTGGACGTTTTCCTAAATTTGAGAGGAAGACCTCATGTCAGAGGTTTACTCATGCTTAGATAATGATCTGTGGAGGTTGGAGGCCTCCTCGCGCTTAGAAGAACTTAGGATGGTTGAAGACTTTCCAGTACTCTGAAAAGAAACTAGAAGACATTGGAGGCCTTCCCCTATGTTTGGAGAAGAAGTTTTTTTGTTGGAGACCTTTGCAAACTGAAAAAAAAAAACACTTGGAAATGTTGAAAGTCTCCCGTGCTGCCAAGAACACCAAAAGAGATGTTGGAACCCTCTCGTGGTCTTAAATGTCGGAGGTTTCTCTATGCTCTGATAAAAACATTGGAGGCCCTCCCATACTTTTTAGATCAAGATCATAGGCTGCAGGCACCCAATGCTCTGAAGAAGACTCTGGGGGATTTTTAGGCCTTCCTATTGGTTTGAAGAAAAACCTGGCAGACTCGGGTGGGGCGTTGTTGACCTGCCTCGTGTAACAATGTTCTAGTCCTTCCGAGAACGAGCACTTGCCGTTTAAATCCTCGCACGATCTCGGCTGAGACAAACACGCTAGTCCTTCCATGGTCTGTTCAACTGGTTGTTAAAAACCTCCCAAGATCTCAGTTGCGATTGTAGATCACTCTTGGCAGGACAATGCGGATTCTGGCATAGTGGGGTATTAGAGACATGCCGAACTGTTGTGCCAGTGAATGTAAACTGTGGATCGACAGTTATACACCAAAGAAATCTAATTCCTAGAATGTTGTATCGCTTTTTTTTTGCACACAAATTTGCTTCATGAAAATTCACATCATTTTTTTCACCGAGAGATTCTTCGTAAATTTTGTTTTACTTCGAAGGCTGTGGAATCCTTGAAGGAAGCAGAATGGGACAGAATCTGGAATCCAAGTGTGGCGGATCAGTCTGCTGCTTTTTGCCTGGGTCAGTTTTTTCGTGTTGATCCCTTGAGAAGCCTTGACTATCGTTAGTAGTGCTTACAAAGCACTGGGGAACAGGTGAAAACAGTGCAGTGACTGAGGTGGGGAGTGAATCCTCTGCAGTGTCCACTGATACACATAAGTGGCGTGTCCATTCGGAGACATGGCTGTATTATCCCAGAACTTTTTTTTCCTTTATGCCTACACCAAAGATTGCTATTTCACCGGTGTAAAAAACACATTGAATTGAACAGTGTAGGATCAATTGTCATTCTTTTGTATTGTAAATAGGATTTTCATATTTGTCTCCATGAACAAGAAAAATCCACTCGTGTTTTTGACTGGACGACTATACGATGATGATGACTAAAATAAAAACAGACACGTCTAGTTGAAATGAAGACTAAAAAGTAATAATGTCAAGTAACGAGAATGGGAACGGGTTGTGCCAAGATAAACTGAAAAAAAGGCGTTACCGCAAGGTGTGTTTTTGTGGAGTGTTGTTCCATGAGATGCGGACGTGCAGCTTCTCACCGGATGGTTTCGTTGTTTTTCTCTGTTGACTCATGAGCTGCACCCACACATAGGCTTCCCGTGACAGTTAAAAAGTCTTAGGCCGCCGTTTTGGTGGTCCTGTGCATCATGGAACGGTTTCAGACAATTTTCATCACTGCCTTGGCATCTGACTTGGAAGGCGCAGCCACTCTGGAGTCCTGGGTGGATATGTCAGTGGTTTACAGGCTGAAAGCAACGCGCCGCTCCAAAGATGAAGAGTGGGGGGTTGAGGGGGAAGGGGTCAACCATGCTACACTTTGGACCAAATCCATACGGAAAGCTGTTCACACAGGGAAATGACAAGTTGCACAGGCATGATGTGAATGTATATCCACAGACCCGAACAGTATACATGACCCCAACAATGGACAGATGTTTGGGAAAGTGAAATGTTAAAGTTTGTCGGTGTGTAACAGGTCAACGATTCTCTTCTGGATTTTTTTTTTTTAATTTAAGATTTATTAACTGTGGTCAGCGAGTTGCGTTTCTTCTGACTGATGAACTACTCACCGCACTAAACTAAAAGTACATTCTACTTGGGTCTCTCGGTGTGTTGTATATATTGTGTTTTTTCCTAGATGTCTGTCAGAGTGTAAATTAGAACCATTCAATGAGCTATGAGGCTCCCTTTGTGTGTTCCCGTGTAATGTGAGATCCAGGGTCGCTGCGTTTGTTCACAACGGAGTAAAGCTCTCTGTTTAAGTGAGAACAAGTTTGTGAGTGATCGACATCACTGAAGACATGTGAGCGTGACAGCCAATAACGGTTTATAGGAAACTCCATCAATATTCCATTTCCAAGCCAGCGCCGTTACAAAAAATTACGTTTGTTTATTAATGATTCAATGTTCCATTTCTATGGCAGTTATGCGACAGAATTTGTGTGTCTTAGTAATCCAGTGTTCCACATCCATGTCAGTGATGCTATAGACATTTTGTAGATATTCGATGTTCCACATACATGTCAGTGATGTTATAACCGTTTCGTTTCTTAGTGATTCAATGTGCCAATCAGTGGTGTTGCTGACTTTGTTCGTTATTCGATGTCCCACATCCTTGTCAATGATGATCGATCTCATCGTTGAGAGTGACATACAGCGTTTGTTGTCTAAGATCGTTTGTTGTCTCTAACGGAACTATTCACGAATTGTTTTGATACCTTTATATATATACATAAAAAATCGTTGAGGTTCATTGGTATCAGATTTGTTGCTGTTGTTTTTATTGTTGTTGTTTGTCGTCGTTGTTGTTCGTGCTTGTTGTGCGGGTACAACATTGATGACAAGTGATGGGATTTTTTTTTTTTTTTTGTTTTGAAGAAATGTATCACCACTGTTTTCGGTCATCAAGTGTTGTGTGTGCTGGTCACAGTGAACGGATTCAACTTTCTCGATTGGCTCGTACGCTGATGAGTGTTTGCGTTCTGATGAAGCTGGTCTCTTTCAGTGGAAGTTCATTTTTTTGGAAGGACCTATTCATTCCCTTGTTGATTGCATGCCGAACGTTGGAGTTCATTGAACCGGCTATACTTGACTGCCAACATTTTTAATGGACGCAGTAAAGAACCGTTTCAGGTACATACCACCACAAGAGTGCGTGTGATCACAAGAGATTGTATAAACAGTATATTCTGAATCTTAGTGTTGAAAGCTACGTGTTGGCAGCGTTCCGGCCAACAGACTGTCGTTAATAGCTTACGGAACTGAGGTCAAAGACTGTTAATGTAGAGTTTTGATACCACAAAATGGCAGACTGTACTTACCTGTGAGAGCACTTGAAGTATTGCTACCTCGCTACGTGTGTAATGCGTTACAAGAGATGTGTGTAATGCGTTACAAGAGATGCTATTTTGATGGAAATTAAAAGGTGCAGTTTATGATCAGATGGAAAATGGAATAAATTCCATTTATCAGTTTCCTTTACAGAATATTTACGATTTCGTCGTAATCTGAAAGATATGAGAAGTCATCGTTGAACGACACTTGCAGAAGAATTGACGGACTGTGTGTGCGGGCACACTTCGATGTGGGGTTGTCCTTTAAAGTTGTCATTCCCTCCTGTTAATGCTCCCTCACCACTTCTCCAGTTCCTCTGTCCTCCTCACCCCCCCCATCTCCTCCGTTTTGAAACACACTCCCCTCCTCCCCCTATCCCTGCCCTGCCCCCCCCCACCCCCAAATCTGCATCCCGTTCGAACATAGAGGGCTCTTAGATTTACAGCATTCCTGGTCGTTTGCGTAATTTGAAAACCAAATAGTGCGCAGAGAAGACGATGACTTTTTTTCATTGGCTCATCTGCGCTCAGCTCCATCGTTTAGTACCCACATGTTTGCTTTCAACACGATGTCACCATCGTTCTTACAATTTGAAGGTCCATCTGTTTGTTGAGGAGAACCTTTGAACAGTAACGGAACTTCAGAACGGAGAGAGGTGTGTTTAGAAATGGGGAATGTTCAGTACTTTCCATAGAACAGAACACAGAAATGGGAATGCTGAGATAGGAATGTGCTGAATCCTGTGAAATGTGTACAGCAGCGCTGATGGGGATATTTTGTTTATTTTTCTAGCCCCTTTAATGAAAAAAAAAAGGCCACAGTGATGTGATTCTTTGCTCTCTGTGTGTGTGTGTGTGTGTGTGTGTGTGTGTGTGTGTGTGTGTGTGTGTGTGTGTGTGTGATATGCATGTACGCGTGTACATCTTATGAAAAATGTAAATTTCTGCTGTCAGCTCGGCTAGATTTGTGACGACCTTGCCTCATCAGAGTATAAACATTAAACCAATTATTAGTAGTGCTTGAAAAATGTAACTTTTTCATAAGATTCTGAACTCTAATTTTTATATTACCCCACGCAACATTGCTATTGACATATCAATGATTAAAATACACTGAGCCTGGGAGAAAAATGTGCCCCCTTCTTCCCCCTTCTCCCCATCGACCTCAACACCCCACCTCCCATTCCCGTCTCCTCCAAGGCTTGCACACCACGCAGTCACTTCATATTTATTGTTGACATAATTAGCATGTACCACCGATAATCAAGAACCACGGAGTGTTCTAATTGTCTATATTATCAAACGGACACTCATGTGATAGAAACTCTGAGCCGGATGGCAAACTAGAAGAGACTTCGATCGCACTTTCCCAGGAAAGTCTACAGAAACGTTAAGTTACACTTTCCCAGGAAAGTCTACAGAGAACGTTAAGTACAAGTTGGAGAGAGGAGAGGAGAGAGAGGGGGAGGGGGGGGGGGGGGGGAGGAGAGAGAGAGAGAGAGAGAGAGAGAGAGAGAGACGTTCTGCGAAATGAGCAAGACTTTTTTTTTCTTTTTCTTTTTTTCTTTTCTTTTTTTTTTTTTTTGCTGTTCCAACCTCTGCGCCACCTCAGAGGCAGTGCACCCACGCCGCTCATTCCGACACCCCGTCCACAGCTACAGCCCGGCGGGCCCCGCCGCAGCCCCGGCACCGGCAATCCACAGGGAGCAGTCAATGTCAAGTCGTCAAGAGGCAACCCACCGGAGGAGACACTGCACTGCTGCCGAGTCACTTCAGTGGTGTTCAGTGGCGCCTGTTCTGATCTAACATACGCAGGACACCACCTACTAAGCCCCCTACTGACGACAATAATTGCTTAGTCGCGGAGCCGGCGCGAGTGAGCTCTCCCTTCGGAGGGCGCCACCACGTCCGTCCAACGACAGCCCCCATGGACTCGCCGATACCGGTGACCCCGACGGAACCAAACCAAGACCACAGACGTGGAGAGGACATCGAAATTGAGGTCACCATGAGAGCACGGCATGAAGGGCCACAGAATTTGAGACATTTTTTTTTTAATGCTGATCGATAAGAATGAGGATGATTAAGATGATGCTACGGATTTCCATTTTGGTCTGAGACTACATCACAGGGCTGTTCTCTCTACGCTTCCTTTCATAATCTATCCCGGCGTCAACCAGGCCCGAGAGATACAGGCACCTGCAGTGTTGGTCAGGAAATTTGAGCAACACTCTCAGAAACGCATCCATTAAGTGGATGAAACTCGACTGTGTGGTCCCAGTCTTCCCAACTGAGCCCGCAGCAAACTCAACTCTGGGTAGGAGCCGGTCGGGGGCAGAAAACCCACATGACTTCTGATGGGATTCGAACCCACGACCTCCCAGCCGGGAGTCCGCGACACTAACCACTTCGCCACGGCGGGTGGTGCCACGCAGTCACTTCATATTTATTGTTGACATAATTAGCATGTACTACCGATAATCAAGAACCACAGAGTGTTCTAATTGTCTATATTATCAAACGGACACTCATGTGATGGAAACTCTGAGCCGGATGGCAAACTAGAAGAGACTTCGATCGCACTTTCCCAGGAAAGTCTACAGAAACGTTAAGTTACAGGTTGGTGTTGGGGGGGGGGGGGGGGGGGGGGGGGGGAGAGAGAGAGAGAGAGAGAGACGTTCTGCGAAATGAGCAAGACTTTTTTTTTTTTTTTTTCTTTTTCTTTTTTTTTTTTCTTTTCTTTTTTCTTTTTTTTTTTTTTGCTGTCCCAACCTCTGCGCCACCTCAGAGGCAGTGCACCCACGCCGCTCATTCCGACACCCCGTCCACAGCTACAGCCCGGCGGGCCCCGCCCCAGCCCCGGCACCGGCAATCCACAGGGAGCAGTCAATGTCAAGTCGTCAAGAGGCAACCCACCGGAGGAGACACTGCACTGCTGCCGAGTCACTTCGGTGGTGTTCAGTGGCGCCTGTTCTGATCTAACATACACAGGACACCACCTACTAAGCCCCCCTGCTGACGACAATAATTGCTTTGTCGCGGAGTCGGCGTGAGTGAGCTCTCCCTCCGGAGGGCGCCACCACGTCCGTCCAACGACAGCCCCCATGGACTCGCCGATACTGGTGACCCCGACAGAAACAAAGCAAGGCCACAGACGTGGAGAGGACATCGAAATTGAGGTCACATGAGCAGGGCATGCCACACAACTTGAGACATTTTTTTTTTTAATGCTGATGATGAGAATGAGGATAATTAAGATGATGCTACGGATTTCCATTTCGGTCTGAGACTACATGACGGGGCTGTACTCTACGCTTCTTTCATGATATATCCAGTCAACCAGGCCCGAGAGATACAGGCACCTGCAGTGTTGGTCAGGAAATTTGAGCAACACTCTCAGAAACGCATCCATAAAGTGGATGAAACTCGACTGTGTGGTCCCAGTCTTCCAACTGAACCCGTAGCAAACTCAAACTCGGGTAGGAGCCGGTCGGGGCAGAAAAACCCACATGACTCTGATGGGATTCGAACCCTCTTCAGTTTTGTGTCAGTGTTTGTGCAGCACTAGATCTGATCACATATCACCAATTCTGTCATCCCTACTACACTGGCTCCCTATTCAGTCTCGCATTGACTTTAAAATTCTCCTCCTGGTTTTCAAATCACTGAATAATCTGGCTCCCTCCTACCTCTCTGACCTCCTCCATCTCTATGATCCGTCTCGCAACTTACGCTCATCCACCAATTCTCGTCTGCTTCGGCTTCCGTTTGCTCGCCTGAAAACTTCAGGCCAACGATCTTTCTCTTACTAGGCACCTGCTCTGTGGAATAGTCTCCCTTCTTCTTTGCGTAACACGTACTCTTTAGAGACTTTTAAAACCTCCCTAAAAGACATCTTTTCCTTCGGACTGATCAACGATATCCACATACCACTGTGCGCGTGTTTGCTGGTGTTGAACGCGTTCGTGTGTCTGTCTGCGCGCGCGCGTGTGTGTGTGTTTCGGTGTGTGTGTGTGTGTGTGTGTGTGTGTGTGTGTGTGTGCGTGTGCGCGCGCGCGCGCGCGCGCTTCGAATGAGAATAATAATTTTATCATGTTTTTCTGTAATATGCGCTTTGGGCTCTTGCGAGGTAAAGCGCTCTATAAATATCCTTTTACATTACATTACATTACTGACCGCGATCAACACGTCAAAGAAACCCTGGACTGGAGAGTATGAGCAGCCTAGGCTCAGCTGGGTCCCCGATGCCGGTTCTGTGCAATGGCCAGTGAAAAAGGGAAACTGTGGTACGTTCACCGTGCGTCTACTACATTGCACTGTATCGAGGTGGACGTACCGTGGACATACAGGCTACGAGCAGAGTTTTTAAAAATGTAAGGTATCAATAGAATATGGGAAGTATTACATTCAGATGTCACGGAGATGTTCTCATCACTACCCGTTTTTTCATCATACAAGTACAAAGGAGCAGCAACGAATCCCACCTCCTCCTCACTTCAGAAGTCATCCTGATGCTATCTCATGCCAAGAAATGACATTATTTAAGCAATAACTACGTTCTTAATTGCGTCACAAACACATTTGTCACACACACACACTGGAAAAACTGGGAAAAAAATCAGTACAAAAATCAGGGAGACTTTCTTTCAGTGTATTGAATAAACAAGAAATGACGATATTTCAGACACTACACTCAGAAACCCTGGTCCAGAAACGTATCACACACACACACACACACACACACACACACACACACACACACATGCACACACGCACGCATGCACGCCCGCACACACAAAGGGAGGGAGGGGGGAGAGAGAAAGGTACGTGTCCATTCAAGTAGCTGTAAATGTTTCATTGTTGGTGAGCGCACACACACACACACACACACACACACACACACACACACATGCGCGCGCACACACACACACACACACACACACACACAGACAGACAGACAGACAGACAGACAAACAGAGAAACAGACGGACAGACAGAGAAAGAGAGTAGCTAGGGAGGAAAAGCACAGATCTATCTGAGTAGCCGAAAACGCTGCAGTATGCACACGCCAACCCCCTTTTTAAATTCTCGTTGAAAAAAAAAACATCCAAAAGCAAACAACTGACCTATTCTATTCGACCAACGGCCAATACGAACATGCTGTGTTTGTGCTTTCGATTGTGTTTGATTGTAATTACGCGGCTTACGCGCATCATAATTATTATGTATCAGTTTCTATGGAAACCAATATACAAAATGGCCACGTGGGAAAGGTACTGTAGAATAGGCAGGCAGTGTCCACATAGAACTGTTTACAGAGCACCATACTGAGCTTACAAAAACGCGCACATCGAAGAGTAATAGAATTACTCTGAATCGTAATAGAATTACTCTAAATTTCTCTGAATCTGCAGTTCCATCATAAATGATCAGGCGCG
>JADBJO010002347.1:105000-137500 GCA_016801955.1 Conus betulinus
TCTCCAGACAAAAACAAACGCTGAAATCTTAAATGACGCAAATAACGCTTGACAGTAAATAAAAAAACAAGTAAGGTAACTCTTACTCTTATGATGAGATAATTACACATCCATAACTCTCAACGGATGTTGCTTACAACACCACATTGCCTAGCATAAATGGAAAACAAAGAAAAACAAAAAGTACACAGAACAGAGGGAGAAAAATACATTCTATCCGCAAATACTCACCCGCAAAAAGACAAATAAAAAAAAAAAGGGATGGGGATGGGGATGGGGTGGGGGTCAAACCTAGCACCTGACACACATACACAGCAAAAACAACCGGAGATACAAACAATACAAAACATTCATGCTAAACTGGCTTCGCCTTTTTTTTTTTTTCCATCTCCAACACTATCAAACAAAATACACAGACGCGAAACAAAACAACCTAAACGAACAAAAACAAACAGCAGAAACCTCAACTTACGTCTTAAACGAGGCAGGGAACAGTAAACAGTAAATAACAATCAAGGAGAGTAACTCTTTCTCCCATGAGGAGATTAACTACAAGCCCCCCCCCCCCCCCCCCCCCCCCCCCCCCCCCCCCCCAAAAAAAAAAAAAAAAAAAAAAAAAAAAACCAACAAAAGAAACAAACACAAAAAGAATGTTGCTTACCACAGCAAATCGACAGCACAAATGTCAACACAATGCACACACAACAATTAGTGAAGGTATCATTCACAAAAAAATGGGTGTTCTAAAAAAAAACAAAGTAGTTCTAAGCTAGCTCATGTGTCTTGTGCCTGAGCTATTTACAAATGAAAAACAACCCCCACACATAGCAACATTTATTCAAGACTGGCATTGCCAATTTTTTTTTTTCTTGAGCAGTCAAACATGCAAACAGAAACACAGGTAACCTCGATTAGACTAATATGAAATGAAATCTAAAATGATGCTGGGAACAGTAAACTTGGAATGACTTTTATGGGACATGTCTCCTTGTTTGTTCAGTGCACTTTGTACCGGCATCGGTTCTATGCCATTGGGTAACAGCTTTCATTCTGGGGTTGTCAGTTTGTGTAATTATGTCAGCAAGAGGGGTGAGAGTTATCCTACTCGTTTGTTGTTTACTGTGTACACAAAATGCGAGCATGACAAAAACTGTACTTTCGTAACAAGACGAAGAAGTAAGGATACTTTCTTAAGTGTATGGATACTTTCTTGAACAACTGTGCGGATACTTTCTAGAACAATTGTGTGGATACTTTCTAGAACAATAACAATTGTGTGGATACTCTCTAGAACAATTGTGTGGATACATTCTAGAACAATAACAACTGTGTGGATACTTTCTAGAACAATTGTGTGGATACTTTCTAGAACAATAACAACTGTGTGGATACTTTCTTGAACAATTGTGTGGATACTTTCTAGAACATAACAATTGTGTGGATACTTTCTAGAACAATTGTGTGGATACTTTCTAGAACAGAGACAGGCGAATGGTCTGCAAAGACAAAAACACTGTAATAATGGTTTTTGTTTGTTTGTTTGTTTGTTTTAGAAAGGGCAATTAAAGACAGTGATCAAACACAGGAAATGACAAGCACTGATTTTATAGAAATGGATGCACATCATTCTGATAAAACCTCTGACATTCCCACGAAGGGACTGACAGCCCCAAGGGAACACAGCAAAGCAGAAGTCTCAATGGTCGATTGTTAGGAACAGTCCACTCCAGCATACAAAAACCAAAGAGAGGACACTGGGGGTCACCTCCCTGACCAGTTTATCACCGCAAAATTAAATGAAACAAGAAAAAAGGCATAATTGGTGACATTATTAAATGCACACACACACACACACACACACACACACACATACACACACAAAACATACAGCAAATACATATGCATTCACATACACAGTTCAGAACATTCATCACAGGCAAAAACAAACAGCAACAGTCCATGGGCAATTTAGAGTACCTTGGCATTGAAAAATGGAAGAAAAAAATGAAAACACACACACACACACACACACACACACAAAGACACACACACACACACACATAGACATACACAAATGAAGTAATCCTCCCAAAAGAGGTTGATCTGGGAAGCATGAGCCGATGGGTAACAAGGGGGGGGGGGGGGGGGGGGGGGGATGGTGGTGGGGAAGCAGAAGAGGGGGAAAACAGGGATGGGGGCGGGGCAGGAAAAGAAAGAGGAAAATGTTTCTGAAAACAAAAACTGGGAACTGCAGCTGATACCCCTGCCGCTCCCCATTCCCCTTCCCAATATTCTCTCTCCCCTCCCCATCCCTCCTTCCCACTCATCTCTGATCCATGTTACACAGTGTGGATACAGATACCATGTATCAAGTTCATCACTTTTGCTGTTGTTAAGCAAGTCTGTGGGAACACCACTACACACCAGCAAACACACTGGCAGATATGCAATGAACAAGCATACACTGATACAGAACACTTTAAGGTTAAAAAAACGAAAAATCATAGCAGAGAGAGCAATATACACGCGACTCCTGGCTGAAAGGTCATGGATACACAGAAAGTAGAACAAGCAAAGGAAAAGGAAAGAAAGGGTGTTAGAGGAAGAAGGCTGAAAGGGGGAAGGCTGTGAAGACAAAAAAAAAAAAAAAAGAAGGAAGAAAAAGCTTCAAAATCAAGAATTAAAAAACAGAAAAAAAAAAGTCTAAAATCATTGTCATATGGAATGCTTTTGATACTGATACACATTCATAAATCGCAGAACAAGGCATTAGGTTGGCAAATTAGATATTAAGAACTAATGCATAAAAAGTGCCCCCCCCCCCCCCCCCCCCCCCCAAACAAATTTTCAATGATGGTGGCTTAGTAAGCATGTAATCTATTTTTTCCATGGCGCACTTTCATGATAAAAGAGAAAGAAAGAGAAAAGAGAGAGAGAGAGAGAGAGAGAGAGAGAGAGAGAGAGAGAGAGAGACAGACAGACAGAGACAGAGAGACACATAGACAGACAGACAGACAGACAGACGGACAGACAGACAGACTGAGAATTTGATGTGTACTTGGGTGAAAGCATCCTGAATAGACTATTAGAGATGAGGCCAGGGTTCTGGGGCAACTGAGGCCTTGGTGGGGTGCACGGGGAAAGGCTCAGGGCCTCCGAAGCTGAACCACAACATATCTGAAGCTTTCTCTTGTCAACATGTAACTTTTTTAATACAACATTATACATTACATTACAATATAGTACAAAACAAAGAGGTCCGCTCATGGAGTACTCTTCTACTTTTACCAGACCTGCACGTGAAGGCCCCGACTAAGACCTTTCACACAAAGTTGGTTCCAACCTGAGGCGACTTCAGCCCTACACAGTCTAAACTTGAACCTTATCTTATGCTGAAACCTGTCTTTCATTTCTTACGAATTGTCTTTTAATCCACGCTTATTACATTTTACTTTATTGACAAACCTTAACCCAGATCTTGACACAATTTTAGTACAACCTTAAACTGAGGAACTTTAACTGAACCTCATACAAAGCAGACCTACGCTATCTTCTTTGTATGTCAATCTTTTTCTTTTATTGTGTTTATTTTTAATTAGTATAATACATAATTTTTCCTCCTCCTCCTTTTAAAAAAATCATAATGAGAATCACTAACCTCTTATTGACTTAACATCTTCCTCTTTATTAACTGTAACAGCAATTCATGATCATAATTGCCATTGTTCAAGGTTCTAATAAATTTGTGTACTGACACCATTTCTGTTCAAAATCAAGGTATTTCATTTTCAGACTGTGAGACTGTTTGCACTTAGGATCTTGTTTCATTCTACATACCAAGGATTTTCACAGTAAAATTCAAAGTCAAGAACTACATCTGCTTTAATCTGAAGCATTTTGCTAGCCTCTCAGATGTCACCATAGTGTTTCAACATACTCTCCTGTAAGGCACAAGGTTTCACCTTAAAAGCCATTTTCATATTACTAAAAGTAAAACAGTAATCAAAATCAAATAACAGCAACAAAGCCACCATGATTTACACCTGTATTACTTTTCTTAACTCTTCGGTCTTTAATTCCATAACATAAACACACACACACTTGCATGTTGTTACAAAGACAGAAAAACTAAGATGAAAACCTAAAGCAGCAACAAAAGCGACACAGAAAACACACAACTATATTCAACATCTTGGGGTGTTTTCATAACACATAAATGTTTTGTTTTTCCAAAACCATACACAATTTCTTAATTAGCATTTTCCAAAGGACTGATTTTTGACCCCAAGCAAAAACCTTTCACCCATGTGTGTGAGGAAGAGGTATTTTCTTCATTCATTTTTGTATCCAAACTGTTCCCTGATGATTTTGCTATAATGGACTCAAGCTGAGAGCTAAGCACAGCATCATGTTGTATAGACTGTAATGTAAACATTGTTGTCAGGATTCTCATGGACTCTCATTTTTAGCTGGTCTTCTGACCTGTCGTAGAGAATTCTAAGGATCGTCATTGATTGAGCATCTGAATCTTTTCACGTGCTGTACACTTCAGCACATAGTCACAGGTGCCACTTGGCAAGTTTGGCACACTGTTTGACTTGCACACAGTACTTCACCTTGCCTCACAGGAGTTATACTGCTCCCAGAGGTTTTTTTTGTAATGAAAGGCATCTCTTGATTTATACTGACCGGGAAAACCCTGTGTAAGCACTGCAGGCTTGGGCAGTGGTGACACATGTTGCAAAATTTTAAATGGTCAACTGAGTGACAGCTATTCTATAATTTTTAAGGGGTGCTGAAGTATCTTGTTAAAAGCTGCTTTATTTGTGATGTTACACAAAGTATGCATCAATGGCAGCCTGAGTACTGTATCATACTAGGGCCTATTGTATTGTAATTGCATGGTCATGTAGAGTACTGTATTGCATGCGACTAAGTAACTTCACTGACACTGCCAATTTCTGTCACTGTGTCAGTGGAATTCTGGCTGCATCCGTCTGGGAGAGCTTGCAGCTAGAGAATAACACCAGCTACCCACATTTTGTCCCCCTCCCTCCCTCCCCCCTCCCCCCTTCCGACCTTGTGTGCTTCTGTTTCCCTTCTATCAAAGAGGGATTTTTCTGCAGAATTCTGTCTGGCACACCTCCCCTCAGGGTCCTTTCGTGTGCTCAAAATACATGCAGCACACATGATATTACTTTTCTCATCTCTGAAAGTTTCAAATGCTTCAAGGTTTTTATTACCACAGCCGGGCCTTTTCAGGGCCGCCTTTTTTTCACCCAGGGGAACAAAGGTCACTGATTCTGAACAAGAAACAAAACAAAAACAATTCATGATACAGCAGCTAACCTTCTGACATCCTTAGAGCGGATGGGGGTGGGCCACACTCTGAACAGCTAGTCATACCACTGGATCTGTCACAACATGATGGGCCACACTCTGAAGCGCTAGCCATACCACTGGATCTGTCACAACAGGATGGGCCACACTCTGAAGCGCTAGCCATACCACTGGATCTGTCACAACAGGATGGGGCCACACTCTGAAGTGCTAGCAAAATAAGACAGCTAGTGTCCACCTGGGACAGTATGTACAAGTTACACTACCTGGCTGTAGATTATTACAAGAAAGCTGGCATGATAGGATACATATATATCATAAAGAATGCACATGAACATATTCATTTAAACTTTCATTAGCAGAGACAGGAAGTCTTAAACACAAGTGAATGCACACACACACACACCCTCAAAAATGAACAATTGATTTCAGAGAAGAAAACAAGAAGACGTTAAAAAAAAAAAAAAGTATATATATATATATATATATAGAGAGAGAGAGAGAGAGAGAGAGAGAGAGAGAGAGAGAGGGGAAATAACTGTGGACATACTTACTGTTCAGCTGCATTTAATTCCCTTGTGGCGCCCTCCACCCCTTCGCTGTAGAATGTCTGGATATAATGTGACCTGCTGGCAGGTAAAGGGTCATGGAACAACTATGAAATGAATTTATAAACCAGAAGCCTCAAATCCTAAAACAACTTCCCATAATAATAGGACTTGCATCTCACATAGAATTTCTTGTTCTCTACCCTACTTTACCAATGCTTATTTTATATTGGGGCAACTTAAAAACAAACGAATGAAAACTGCTTAACTTAAGCAGGTGTTCTTCCCAAGCGTAACATTGATACAGATCTAATAGAACCTAAAAATGTGTGCTTGATTTTTTTTCATTTCAAACTTCACTTTCCTCAAGTGCGTGCGCTTGCGCACTAGCACACACAAAGCATGCACACACACACACACACACACACACACACACACACACACACACACACGCACACACACACACACACACACACACATTTCATCTCCACAACCTTCAACCACCTGCACACATATGGTTCACACATAAACATTTCAACATTTAAAAAAAAAGGGAAACACGGTGAATAAACGCAAAACGCTTGTCTGAACTACATGATTCATTTCAATTGACAACATGGCATAACACAGAATCACAGTAGGGTCATGCACTTCATTCAAGGCAAGACAAAATTTCATTCATATTCATTTAGTCTGAATGAAAACAATCAACCATTAATGCTGCTACAAATAACAAATGAATTAAAAAGAAAATAAAACCAAACAAAAAACAAAGACCAGTTCACATCGAAATGGGAATGAACTTGCAAAGCATACCTATCGACATTTTTGATTCATCAGGCAAAAACCTCCTGATTCTATGAAGTGAAAAATATTATAATGTATATATATATATATGCTACAAAGCACAGTCAAAGCAAAGAATTTGTTGAACAAAGACTCTTCCACTTAAAACTTCTTGTTTCTGTCCACCTGTAAATTCTACAACCACCACCTAATACAGATTCATTCCTTTTCTTCTACATACACACCCAAGTCTTCAGGATTTTTTTTTCTGGGGGTTAGAGGGAGTGGGGTTTGGGGAGAGGAGTTTGCATGAAAGAACTTCTTCTGTGATCAATACCTTTACTTGTAGGAAAGATAATGTTGCTTATAAATACTGGTCATCCGACTGCAAAAGGCCATATCAGGGCTATCGCCTTATTGAAGTCAACTCACAAGTCATTAACTAAACAGACACACACACATAAAAACTTAATTCACACAACCATTGAAAATACACCCCAAAACACACTGGAAATTTGGTTAAAAATCTTTCTTCTGTAAAATCTTTGATCAGATGAAAATGTTGATCTCTCTCTCAGAAATTCAAAGATCACATCGGGTGGGACATCTCTGTACAAGTTTTTGTGGAGTCTGCTGTAAATGAAATTTTTATGCCTTACATCATGCAAGTTCCAGGTCACTCTAAAAAAATATGTTTTACTGCAAGTGGTACACAACATGGAATGCACCACAGAGTTTCTTCACCTTTCAAAAGATAAGAATGGGTATAAAAGGAAATTTGAAATAGCCTGCATGCAAACGGCACAAGACTGTCTCTCCTTTTTGAATGGTTTCTTATCTGTCTGCGAGTTCCAGTTCTCTTGCCAGATCTTTGTTTGTAAACCTGGGCCTTGGGTTTCAGATCAGTGAGAAGAAAAGACAATCTGCTCACATCTTTCACTGCTGCTTGTGAAATCATCAATTTTCTGTCCTTTTCCACCTTTCTTCAGGCACAATCGTCAAATGTCATTTTGTGATTCTCCAGAGCCAGCAAATGTTTGGCATCTCTTTAAGTGTACTGGATATGCACCAGTTGCCTAGGCCGTGCCCTCTAGCCAAAATTTTTGCTGGAAATCTGCATATATACATCACTGTTAGCGAGGGAGGAAAACTCATCATGGAAGCATCACCACCAACTGTTGGCACAACAGATGAAAACAAAAATGTGGCCTCATATTTGTGGCCTGACACTGTGGCCTGTACAGTGGAGAACAGTGCAGAAGGCAGCACTGTGGCCTGACACTGTGGCTGTACAGTGGAGAACAGTGCAGAAGGCAACACTGTGGCTGACACTGTGGCCTGTACAGTGGAGAACAGTGCAGAAGGCAGCACTGTGGCCTGTACAGTGGAGAACAGTGCAGAAGGCAGCACTGTGGCCTGACACTGTGGCCTGTACAGTGGAGAACAGTGCAGAAGGCAGCACTGTGGCCTGTACAGTGGAGAACAGTGCAGAAGGCAGCACTGTGGCCTGACACTGTGGCCTGTACAGTGGAGAGAACAGTGCAGAAGGCAACACTGTGGCCTGACACTGTGGCCTGTACAGTGGAAGAACAGTGCAGAAGGCAGCACTGTGGCCTGACACTGTGGCCTGTACAGTGGAGAACAGTGCAGAAGGCACACTGTGGCCTGTACAGTGGAGAACAGTGCAGAAGGCACACTGTGGCCTGACACTGTGGCCTGTACAGTGGAGAACAGTGCAGAAGGCAGCACTGTGGCCTGTACAGTGGAGAACAGTGCAGAAGGCAGCACTGTGGCCTGACCTGGCCTGTACAGTGGAGAACAGTGCAGAAGGCAACACTGTGGCCTGACACTGTGGCCTGTACAGAAACAGTGCAGAAGGCAGCACTGTGCCTGACACTGTGGCCTGTACAGTGGAGAACAGTGCAGAAGGCAGCACTGTGGCCTGTACAGTGGAGAACAGTGCAGAAGGCAGCACTGTGGCCTGACACTGTGGCCTGTACAGTGGAGAACAGTGCAGAAGGCAGCACTGTGGCCTGACACTGTGGCCTGTACAGTGGAGAACAGTGCAGAAGGCAGCACTGTGGCTTGTACAGTGAAGAACAGTGCAGAAGACAACATTGTGGCCTGACACTGTGGCTTGTACAGTGAAGAACAGTGCAGAAGAAAGCAGCACTGTGGCCTGACACTGTGGCCTGTACAGTGGAGAACAGTGCAGAAGGCAACACTGTGGCCTGACACTGTGGCCTGTACAGTGGAGAACAGTGCAGAAGACAGCACTGTGGCCTGACACTGTGGCCTGTACAGTGGAGAACAGTGCAGAAGGCAACACTGTGGCCTGACACTGTGGCCTGTACAGTGGAAAACAGTGCAGAAGGCAGCACTGCAGAAGCCACAGTTCTCTGCTCATTCCCTTTCAGGGAAAAGGGGAGAAGACAGTAAAGGAGAAAAGACATGTGACATGTAGTTGCTGAACTTGGACAAAGAGCAGTCTGAACCCGGAGAAAAGGTCTGGAAATTAAGCTTCTCTTCTAAAATGAGTTACGGTTAACCTACATCCAGGTTTAAAAACCACACCCATCAAAGGAATAATTATGATAGCCTTATTGGGGCTGTCAAACTCACACTAGAAAAAAAACAGCATCACTAGTCATACCATTAAAAAAACTCATATCCTGAAAAAGACACAAAACACAAAAGCCGCTATGAAATGGTAACTTAACTACTGACATCATATGGCATACGAATTAGGCTGTGTTGACAGAACTAAGCATTCTCCTTGCTTTCATTTAATTTTTTTTCTAGACTGATTAAAAAAGTAAAAAAAAAAAAACAAAAACATTTCAGTGCCATAAAAAAAAACAACAAAAAACAATTCAAAAGCAACAACAAAAAACAATTGAAAAGCCATAGATATATGCAAATAAGACTTGACTTGACTTGACTTGACATTGCAGAGTGAACAGTGTGTATAACTTTTACCATGTAATATCCAGAAAATAACAAACAGCTGGCAGTAATAAAGTGCTATCAGATAAAATTCATAAGAGTTCCATAATAAAGACCGAAGAGTGATCCACCAGCAGTGGATGACAGCCCAGAAAGACCAAAATAAATTTAAAGGAAAAAGGTGAAGTCCAACAGTGATGAAAGGTTACCACACACTACAAAAATAAAAGTTTTCAATTAGAAAATAAAGGTTTTCAAAGAAAAAAAAAAGCTTCGGTAGCTGTCATATTTTTTTCACAACTTACAAAAAGAAAAAAGCAGTTTCCTTTTTCTTCTTAACTTTTTTTTTTTTTTTTTTTAAGATCTACTTTCTCCCCTTTCTCTGAATTCATACTAGTTTGCACCCTAGGTTATGGAATGTCTCTATCAAAATGAATAGCTACATCCTCTGAATCAGTGAATGTTTCCATTCTTGTTGTTTCAGCAAACAGGAACATTTTCTGTGGTCAGATTCTGCAGATTCTTTGCACGTTCATAATCTTATGACATTGACCTACATCTTGAGTACATTATGACACATATTTTCATGCATAATCTTTATTTCATGACTAGCTAACTGTCATAACCCAATTCTGTTGAAAAAAAATCAGCGATGAGATTTAAAACAGGTATGTGAAAGTTTCACTGCTAAATAAATTGCTCTTCACTCAAAGAGAAAAAAAAAGCCACTTAAGTGGAGTTCAACAAATATGGAAAGAAAGTAAAAAACAAACAAAAAAAAGAAAGGTCGATTCATTTTTTTTTTTTTTTAACTGGTTTACACTTTCTGTACTAGTGTCCTCAGTTCCTGCTTTACAATGCTCATTAGTTTCATGCCATCTAGCATAAGTGGATCAGACCTCTTATATTTGCGGCCACCAAAGCAGCTCAGCAGGTTGCTTCATGGCATCACACCAATTGCTCCCTGTGGATCACTCAACCAGCTCTGGGTCTGAATCAGCCCAAACTTTGCGGCATCTACAGAGAGTTGGAATAAGCAGTGAAGCAGCAGTAACAGCACTTCGAGGTGCGAAAGAAGAGACAGCAAAAAGAAAAAGAAAAACTTACTTACTTTTATCATTTGAATACAGTAACTACGTAATTTTACAGCAGAACCTGTATCATTCTAATACATACATCACAGATTTCTACAACAGTCCAGGTGACACTTGAATATATGTACACATTCCATAATACAACAGGCATCATTTGAACACTGTCATACCTTTACTGCGACAGCACAGGAGTAATTATACATGCACACAGTTCTCTAACAGAGTAGAAAGTGTGTCATTTGTATTACACAAGTCTTTGTACTTCAGTAGAGCAGATGTTGTGTGAAACATCACATATTACAAGCACACAATTCTATACTAGAGTAGGCATTATCTTCATATAACATATTCTACAATCAAACACCAAGAAAAGCCGTCATTTGGAATTAAGTACATAATTCTATAACAGAAAGCAAATTAAAAAAAAGAAAAAAACACATCCTTCTGAAGCATAAACTCAGGAGTCACTTTCCTCTGTGGTTCTTATTCTGCTGACTGGTTTCCACATGTGACAACATCACACCGTTTCAAGGCTGTCATGTTTAGTAAATAGTGTTCACTGTAGTCATGGAAAATCATAGCATATCCTTCAATACCTCCATTTCATAAAATCAATTCTGGATAATGGATGGCCTCTCCCCCCTCTTCCCCCCTTCTCCTCCTTGTCCTTTGCCAACAGAAAATCATGAATTAGTCTATCAAAACAGTCTGCACAATGAAAATACTACTTACACACAACATCTTTTTTGAAGTGACCTATTTTTATCCTACCAGGCACATCAAAGGTTTGTCAGGGGGTCAACAATCCTCTCCAGCATTATTACTGTATTCAGAGCCACTGCTAGTGCTAGCCAGGAACATGACTCACTGAAATAAATGCCACTCAGTCTATAATCATGATTGTGGACACTCCTCCTGGTCATCCAGGATCTTTCCAAGCACCTGCCTCACATGGTCCCCTTGCTGACGTAAGAAGTTCATCAAGGGGGGGGTGGGCTGACTTGGTCGAGGACTGCAGGGCTTCACCCTCCTTCTCCACTGCTGGCACATTCCGCTCAGCACTTGGCTTGGCAACTGTTCTTGACTCTGGCTGCTGTTGCTGCCGCGGCTGTCTTTGCATCATATTCTTCCTTCACTGGCCGTAAAGAAACAGCAGTGGACACACTTGGAGTTCTGTTTGACTGTCCCTCTGATGCCTCCTTGCCATCAACTTGATCCTGGGTTTCTGGGATGGTCCGTGAATGGGTAGCTTGCTGACTGTTCTCTGATTTTCGTTTGAGAACCAGACAGGATTGAACGTATGGTTTTATGGGCATGTGCAGGTTCCAGTGATTTCTGAGATGATTTATCATTCACCGACACTGGATTTGGTGAGTGCAGAATAGAACTTACGGCCCTATGAGCAGGCACAGCCTTTGGTGAAGTCTGCAATGATTTCTCATGCACTGGCAAATGATTTGCTGCCTGCCTCATCTGGAATTTTGATAAGTGATCCATTAAAAGATTTCCTGTCCGCTGTGGATTTGCTGCCTGACATGATAGAGGATGAGCTAACTGATTAAGGGAAGTTTTCTCAGTCTGGGTCAAGAGAGAAACAAGGCTGGGGTGGGTGGTGGTGGAGGGCGGTAATTTGGGGGCTGAGACACAAGAAGGCAAACTGTTTTGAGACTGGGCCAACAAAGGATTACTGTGGTGCCGTGTAGCCAGGGCAGCCAGCAGTTTGGAATGGGAAATGTTGGAGTCTGCTCTCAGTGAACCAGGTTGCTGTTGTGGCAAATGTTGCTGTGAAGCAGCAGTATCTGAGAATGAAACTTCATGTACATCACTGTCTTTCTCTCTGTTCTGTAGCATCTTCTGCTCACTATGGAAACAGCTGTGTTGATTGTAGCTGTTTTCTGGCACAAACTGCTGACAGACCTCACACTGAACCATGGCTGTTACCTCTTCTTCCTCATCCTCCTCCAAGTCCTTCCTGTCCTTTAGCTCTGAACTCGAGTCAAGGGTCTTTGTTTCACGCTTTTTGCGCTGGGGATGAGAGAGCAGAATACTGCGAATAAGGGGCAACTGTTCCCCAAAAGTTGCCTCTTTCTGAGAACTGCTGGCAAGAGGGGCTGAGGGGGAAGTTTTTGTGCTGGAACTCTGCTGTCCCCACACCCATTCCTGAAAGGGAGGGACGCTAGGCTCAGGATTGTAGACCCCCACCGTGTTACTGTCATAGGCTGAGATGGCTCTGCAATGGGTTGAGGTTGCACCTTTGCTCGTAGATGGTGAAGGAGTGGACTGGCACTCATGAGTGAACCACTTGTACAGGGAGGGTACACGAAGGGAGCACTTCAGACACTGGATGGCCACAACGATGCCTTGGGATCTGCTCTCAGTCTTCTGTGTGACCAACAGCACGCCCCTCACCTGCCCTCCATGGTCGGAGATCATGTGTTGAATCACACGTGGTAGATCAATCAAGATGCTGCTGCAGCGGTAGCAAATGTAACGGTCAAAGCCATCGACCCCTCCAAACATCTTGGCCATCACCGTGCACACTGAGCGAAACAACAACATCTGGCTAGTGTGCAGGTGCTCCAGATGCTCATCCAGATGGGCCCTCAAACTGTGCTTCATGGTAACTGACAAAATGGCAATAGCTAATAGGGCAGTTGAGAAACCCTGCCCACTCCTTTATTTTGCTGGACAAAGACAACGCTGACATCTGCATGCTGGATCTAAGCACATCAAATATGTGGCCTTGACATTGCAGAACATGGACCAGATAGGACTGGCACTCTGTGAAAAGAGCGCTCTTCACACCAAGGCATGTGGTGCCTGGACAAATGAAGTGCAGCAAGCAGACTGAGCCACCGGGCGGATCATCAGAAGATGACGGTTGTCTGGGGCGTACCTAATGTGGTCCTTCATTGCCAGCAAGGTCAAGGGTTGCCGGCGGCACGAAATGCAACGATACAACTGCTTTGGCTCTTTTATTTCCTCAGCGACATCCTCTGGTGCGGGGTCTTCCAGGAGGTCTGGGTCTTTTTGCCTGTTAGGATCTTTCCTGATATGTTTTTTTTATCTAGACATTTTCGTTTTCCTACTTTATCCCCAGCTGCTTTTCTATTTCTTGTTTTCTTTACAACATCTTCTTCCTGTTCTTCTTCAGAGCTCAGAACAGTGCCTTCAAACACCAAGTTCTTTGGTGGCTCATAGGTTTTGTCTTGCAAATTATCTGGCTCTTCTGGGTCGCTCTCCGATTCTAGTGTACTCTCTGACAAGTATTCAAAATCATCATCACGCCTTGCACCTCGGGCACGCTGGGTCCTCGCATACATTAGTGTCTCCAGTTCAGAGGAGGTGGATGGTGGATGAGAGGCAAGATGCTGTGAAATGCTCCTGTAGCCTGTGGAGGTAGACATCTGGTCTACCCAGCTGACCTGATCATCCACTTCTTCTACTTCGCCATGCGACTTGCCGTCCTCATCCACAAGGCTCACCGGCCAGGACACCTGCCCTTCTTTCTGTGCGCTCTCTGGCTGGTCAATCTCTTCCAGTTGCTGGGAGTGCTGCTGGCGCCTGTGAGCCAGCACAACTGCCTTGTTGGAGTCTTCAAAGTGACAGAACCCACACTCCCACACCACGTCACCTTGCATTGTGCTGGCACCGTCTCTTTCTCTTGCGAGCCATCCAACATTCCATCCTGTCCCTCTGCAGAGGAGGCACACTCCTTCGTATCCATTGTCAGCAGATCTCGCAAAGACATGTTGGAATAAGACTTCAGTTTTTCTCTGCAGACAAAACAGAGTGTAACGACAGATTCTGTCGATGGACCTTTTCTGAAGAACAAGACTCCCAGCTGCCTTCAGGGACCCTAGAACTTGAAGGTGAGGAATGCGATGCATCCTGATGACCATGACTCCCACTGCAAACCATGGATGGGGCATCTTTCAGTTCAGGGTCTGGTAAAGCATCCTGGAAAGTTGGTGAATCTTGCTCAGCAGTCGCTCCATCCATTAGATTCAGAGCTGCAGAATAGTCTTCAGCATTGTATTCTGGTTCCTGCTTGACAAAAATTGACATACTCTCAGATGATGCAGTATTTGTATGAGAATGAATCTGATTCTCTGTATTTGATGACTTCAAAGTTTTCAACTCCCCAGGGTCAACGCTTTGCACATTTTCATCATTCTCTAACATCTGACGCTTGTCTGATGTCAACAGGAAATTGTCTTGAAGCTTGTGGCTGGAGCCAAGCCAGTAACACTTTCCTGCATCTGTCCATATTGCCTTTCAGATTCATCTAACAGACTGCCTTCTTGTTCCACTGGGATACGGTCATCCCTGAGAATTGAAGACTGACTTGAGCTCGTGTGCAGAGGACGGGTCAGCAAATGACGAAGCATGGAAGGACTAGAGCGATCATCATTGTACCCAGGGGAGAAAACAGGTGTGGGCTTGGAAGGGTCAATCAGGAAGTTTTCCACCAAACCTGTGACTCAGTCCTGCTGGGCTGAGCTATCAGCTGCACAGGGTGAGGTTCAGAATGCTGAAATTCTGAACGTTCTATTGATGTGACTGCCACAGGATGAACACCAAAAGACTCCTCAAACTGCCGCTGTAAGTTCTCCACCCTGATGCTGGACAATGGAGGGCTGCTCACAGATCTTGACAGTATGTGATCCTGGTGACCACCCACCTGGCGCAAAGAGCTCGAAGAATCTGACGCATCCACTGGTTCTTGCTTTATATGAAAACCAGAAGCAGCAGAAGGAGCAGAACCATCACTTTTCCACAGATCTCCGCCTTGACCTTGGACTTCAATAGCATTCCCCCCCAATGCACAGGTGAAGTCTGCATCATCAGATTCCCTTTCAAGTTTGATGGCCAGAATCATCTGCTCACTGCCCTCCTTGCTCTGGAGACAGACATGTATCAGGGTGTCCAATTCTGGAAGTCAGAGTTTGGTCACCTCCAACATCGGCCTCCATACCTGAAGAGCTGACCACATTTTCCATGACATGGGTGGTGACACTTACTGCATCCTGAGAAGTAGACCCTTGACTTGAACTACTCCTCCTCTCCATGTATTTTCCCTTCTGAAATTGCAAAGGAAGGTCGTCCACACTGTCACTGCTGCTTTTTCCATTCTGCAGTCTCCCAGGTTCAGCTGGGGTGATGCTGTCGTAGGGATCTCCTCGACAACACTTGGGAGATGAGGGTCCCTCATCTGGGTTGTTGTCAGGGAAGGCAGTTCGCTTCCTGCTGTGTGCACCATCCGATTTTGGATCAAAAGTGAAGCTGGAACAGGTCACGCTTCAGATGGCATGCCTTCAGTTTCTGCTCATGGTACTGGTACACACACACACACACACACACACACACACACACACACACACACACACACACACACAAAGAGATAATTGCTGTTGTGTTCAATTGTCTTTTCCTTTTCTTTTTTTTTCTTTTCAAAATAATGAATGAATTGCTATCTGTTTCATCCATCTCATCACCGTTTACAAAACAAACAAACAAAAGAATGAATTAAAATGAATATAGTAGCATCAAGAACAACATCAACATAAATAATAACATCATTAATAATATTAATAATAGAAAGTAGTTATTTTCCTGCAAAAAAAAAAAAAAACGTTCTCTTTTTTACACAAAGTACAAGTGTAACACTAACAGTGTACAATACTCATTGTTTTGTTTTTCAGATAGGCAATTTTCCTGCTCTAAACGACAGCTACAGCCATTAGATCTACTTTCTACAGAAAACATTTGGCTTCACTATTCCTTTTCAGTCATGCTGTTTCCATCACAACTGTGCTTTGAAATTACCTAAAAGGGCTTTCAAAGTATACTGGGTGCAAAGTCTTTGCCCTTTCTTACAGCAGTAGGCTGTTATGTATGTGACGGAGGCCACAAAATGAAATTTAAAAAAGTGCCAGACCTGACAATCAGCAATGGTTGAAAGCATGTAAAGAGCACATGGCTGTGTTGGGAGGTCATCGTCTGACTTAACATGACTATAGCATCTCGCCAAGGTCATCGTCTAGACTTAACATGACTATAGAACATCTCGCCAAGGTATCGTCTAGACTTAACATGACTATAGAACATCTACAAAGGTCCCTAAGACTTAACATGGACTATAGAAATCTCGCCAAGTCATCGTGACAACTTAACATGACTACATCTACAAACCCAGACTGGTTAAATCAAGAGTGACAACTTTGACATATACAGGTATGTTTCGAATATATCAAAACTGAAGTGGCAATAACATAGGTTACCAAGATGTGATCAGTCAGTGTTGATATTCAGATTGATGTCTGGATCTCAAAGAGCAGATGAATGAGCACAGTGGTTGTGAACAAACATCATCAACACACAAAAAGACACAGTGATACACATGAAACTGCACCCCCTTGCAAGATCTTTACACAAAACATGCCGTGATTTATACCTGCAAAAAGGATCAGGGGCATCTTTTTAAACAAAACTATGGTTTCATAAGTTCATATGAAGCTCTAAAAAAAGAACTTACTTGTGAGTTTTAGTTAGTTAAAGATTAATGTTTTATACATGCGTAAAAAAATCCATGGTATCTGAAAAAATGTTACAAGCAACAACCTAAGTGCCAGAACAAACAACAGCAGAAGAGTTACAATTACTGAATAAGACAAACAGAAATTTGAAGCCCAATCCCAACAGACCGTTCCCTCCTACCCCATTTTTTCCCACTAATATTCTCTCACTTTAAGCCAAATGCTCCCCCTCCCCCATACCCTTCACATGCTCCTCTTCCCTCCTCCCCCCACCCCCCCACAATTCTCCCCCTTCACAGAACTATAACTGACCTGTGAGAACTGATGATGTGCATCCAGGCCGTGGCAGATGACCTCCAAGCGTGACAGAGCCACATAAGGGCAGAAGCGGCAAACAAAGCAGTGCTGGGACACAATATGCTGCAGGAGGCTGGCCTTGCTCTCGTGTCAAACGGACACCAGTTGCACCAGAAGAAGGGCAGCCGGACCCGAGACTTCAGGCTGTCTGCTCCTGAAAGTAATCAGCGGGGGGAGCTACAGGGACAAGCTTACGGATAAGTTCTCTATTTCAGTTATTTAACACCATGGTGACAGCTTGATTTGGGATATATACATCATTACATGTCTTAGTTTTCTCCGCTCTGTTTCCGTTAGTTATCGTTCTTTCCACTTCCATCGGTCTCATCTGTTATATTTATTTTGGAAGGTATGAGTCACTCTGAACAACTGACTTAAATCTGAATGAATGACTGCTGTGCACATGTAAAGTTAGGGCTGTCCCACAATATTTACAATCAGTGTTGTCATTGCTATCACAGGTCTGTTAAATTTCTTATTATTAAAACATACTTTATAAACATGTAGAGCTCTCTAAATATCATAACTTTTGACCTTTACATAATCAAACTTATGAAAGATGATTTGAATACAACTAGAGCTCAAGCTGTAGAAACAAAAGTATTCTGAGTACTTATGACTTACAAAGCTTCGAATATAAGCACACTTTCCCAAAAATTTCTTCTGGAAACAATGTCACATTCCTTTTCAAGCTTTTTGTTTTTCTCTAAAACAAAACTGATGGGATTAAAAACAATCAATGCAGTCTATACTTTACATTACAAAAGTTCAATGTTCATTAATTACATCCTGAAAAAAAAAAAATCTACCAAAATCACAAACAAACCTGTCCATCTAACATACCTGAAAAAAGAAGCACTGGTCTTGGAAACCACGGCACACAACATCAAGTTGGCATCCATGCTAGGCTGGACCTTACTGATGGGACCATCTCCCCCACCCCCATCCTCCCCCTGACTCCGCTGACCCTGGTGCAGGTGGCTGTTGCTGCCATCTCTGCCCTGAGCTAAGGTCAGGACCTGGAAGACCGAGTCCAGATGCTGTGGAACCTTTTCCTGGAATTCTGCAATTTGGCACTGGGACGTGGGGTCTGGTGGTCGCAGGACCGAACACATCACTTGATAACTTGTCATTGTCTGCAATGAGAAAAGCGCACTGTTAAATAATGTCAGGATAACATGCTACAGAGAAAAAAAAATCTAAGCTGCCCTTTCATTCAAACATTGAAACAATTATAAAAACTAGTTGCAACGTATAAAAACTAGTTGCAAAGAGAGGCAACTGCAGGCGAAAATGTAAACAAAATTTTAAAATTATTTTATAAGGCTCCACCGTAAAACACAGACAAATGAATCACAAGACAAAACATGACACTGAATTTACAAAGGTCAGTGACTCCTCATCCATTTCTGTTGTCCTGTGTATCTTGCCTGAAGAAGACCAAAGAGGTCAAATACGTTGTGTTTTTGTCTTGTGGTTCGTTTGTCTATGTTTTTCAGCACAGTCTTATCAATAATTTCTAAAATTATCTAAAAGTTTGGATGGACTGACAAAAGTTCAAAAAAAAGAATGTAGTTTCATCGTGACTGTCATCAACAGTTTGTGATATGAAGACATCATGTCTTCAGCTAAAGTAAAAGATCAACATTTATATCATTTTCCTAGCCTTCCATTTTCTTTCATTTTTTACATACATTTTTTTTAAAGCTAAAGAAAAGATTAGTATGTATTGCCAAGTTGTTTTGTGATTATAAGATGTAACAAATTAAACAATCATACTAAACATTTCACTTTTCAGACAGAAACTGTACGACAGACAAAAGATAAGATAAAATGTTGCTTATAGCCCAGCCGACCGCAAAGGGTATCAGGGCGACAGTTACACAACAAAAAAGACTCAAAGCAATTACTGTACTGTATTGACTATGTAATTACCTTTTAGTGATCAGTCAAAAACAATGTATAGCAGAACAAAACTAACCATTTTACTGAAACTGGCACAAAAAATACCCCCAATGCAACCTTTTCTGTAGTGTGCATTTTTTATCCAAGAAAAAAAAAGAGCAAAAATAGGCAAAATCAAAAAAAAGCAGCATTTACATACATTCCAATGAATATATAACACAACTAATTCCCATTCAAAAAGGAGACCAAATCTACCAGCAAATGCAGACCCTTCACCTCTCAGCACTGATCATCTGAAGATAGTGAACTGCACTGAATGGCCAGTACAGCTGCTGTGCACTGCTGCACACTTCCTGTCCAAGCAACTTGCTGAGACTTGGTCAGGCACCAGTTTCAAAGAACTATTGTTTACACGCTACTGATTGTTTGGCTAAGAATGCCACATCAGGGAAACTGTCTAACAGATCTGTCCCCTACACAGATCAAAAACCAAAAGTTAATGATTATGTCAAAGACGTCTGGCAAGAGGAATGGACCTTGGGGATAACAAACTATTCAAAATCCATCCAAACTGGAAAGAGTTTTAAATACCATGTTCCAGAGGCATCCGTAAAGACGAAAGAGTCTTGTGCCACTTGCACACACAGACACAGGCCACTCATTTTATACCTGTTCTTAGCTTTTAAAAGGTAAAGAAGTTCTGTGGTGCATTCCATGTCATGTTCCACTCACAGGAAACATATTCTTTTAGACTGCTGGGACTTGCACGATGTGAGGCATAACACACTTTACAGCAGACTCCATGAAAACCCTGTTCAGAGATGTCCCACTTGATGTGATCTTTGAGTTTCTGAAAAAGAATTAACATTTTTCATCTGATCTAAGATTTTATGGAAGAAAGATTTTTACTGAAGTTTTTGGTATGCTTTTAGAAGATGTATTTTAAAAAGATATGTGAAAAGGTTTTTTTTTTTTTTTTTTTTTTTTTTTTTTCTGTGGACTTGTGAGTTGATTTTAACGTGGTGACAGCCCTGATATGGCCTTTGTGGTCGGCTGGGCTATAACAGTATAAGCAACATTACCTTACCTTACCTTATTCAACCAGTTTTTCCATTCTATTTTTATGCAAAGACAACAAATTAGAATATGATTATAAAAACATTTCTGTATTGTTTCTCTTGTGTGTGTGTGTGTGTGTGTGTGTGTGTGTGTGTGTGTGTGTGTGTGTGTGTGTGTGTGTGTGTGTGTGTGTGTGTGTGTGTGTGTGTGTGTGTGTGTGTGTGTGTGTGTGTGCATAAGTGTGTGTGTGTGTGTGTGTGTGTGTGTGTGTGTGTGTATGTGTGTGTGTGTGCATGCGAGTGTGTGTCAACATGTCCACAAATCATTGTCAAAATTGAACTTGCATAGTTCAACTCAATCCCTGGCTTGAGTCATTGATCAACAATAGATTGTCCATCAGGCGCATAACTGCTTATTCTTGCTGAAAAAAAATATTCAAATGAGATTCTTTGTGATGAGCATGATGTGCTTAGCTGACTGATCATTTTTTGTGCAAAGAAAATCACCTAAAAAAAGAGTAAGTATTTTGTCCATCAACTCTCCATCAAATGACCTGTACAATGTAATTATTGAAATGACCTTTGACAAACCATTGAAAGTAGGTAATGATGGTCTGTAAGTGTAACATAACAATGAAGATTTTGAAAAGTTTGTTCCTCTTGTGTCTCTGTAGCTAATCGATGCATGCACTGATGCAGTCATATGCCAAACTGTTGCCAATCAGCCACAACAGTCTCATGCTGTGTTGTCACCTACTGGCACCTAAAGGAGTAAAGCACTGAAAGAGTTCACTGTAAATAACTCAGGAGCTACTATTCTGATCAGAAAAATGTAATCTAAATTTTACTGAGAACGTCAGCGTCTACAAAACTGCATATTGAATGTAACTCAATTGGTTAACATAAATTTTAATTTTAGGCGGCATTGATTCTGCCTAGTAATAGTATTATTATAAGTAACAACTGCCACAATCAAAAGTATTACAACTGACAAGATTCTGAAATTATCCTAATTATTGTTGCTATGCATCTGACACACCGTTGCAAGTTAATGTACATAATGAAATGAACACAGTAATGGGTACATTATAATCAAAATGTCAAAATAACAATGATTTGACCTTTTGTCCTTTGTCATCATTATGACCTGACCTCATGTGATGGTGACCCAGAAAGTGCTTTGTTCCATTTGAGCCCTATTTATTGCGGCAAGCCACACTTTTGAAGAAAATGTCCCTGAAGGCAAACTCACCACAGAATCACCTCTCATATTAACATAAAACATGTCAATTTTCCAGTGACTTCCACTGACATTCACTCTAGTGGCTGTCACCGTGACCCCTGCTCATCAATACAGATCTGCTCTTTTGTCGTGAATACGAATCGTGGGTGTGATAACTGACGTGATTAATAGTATGACTTCTCTTTTTTTGTATTCTTTCAACACAAAACCGGTTTATATAGCCGGCTGCCCACTGGCTGACAGGTTTAGCCTGACCTCAATGTGGAGAATCGTCACCTGCGACAACGTGAAGCTAGGCTACTGACCGACCTTGTTGTTATCTGCACTTGGATCATGGATGTGTAGAGCCGCACGTCATAGTTGGCGACACCAATAGGGGGAAACCAAAGACTTAAACAAAAAACACACTAACATCGTTCCTTACACTGCCGCGACGATTCACTTTGACATCCGGTATTAATAATTTAACACTATATACAGTGAATCTCACAAATCACCGCAGGTGATAACAGCTTCATTAATATTCACTTTACATCCGTTTTCATGGCGTCTGAACGAAAAACGGAAGTAAACAAACATATTCATTCAGGGGAGATCAGTCACTTTCGTCTTTTTACTCAAATGGACACGCCAACTCCCGATCACCTGTCAGCTGCGTAAACAAATAATCTATCATAATAATTTATATTATAATCACAGTTAGAATCCATTTGCAAGAGTTTGCATTCTGTAAAAGCATTGCTCAGCAATGGCATGCACTCGAAACAATTCTGCACTGGACAAAATAGGAGAAGCTATGGGAGTATCCTAGCCACCTAAGGCGATAATAGGTGTTTTCGTCGAGAAACAATTACAATCCTCGAGGGAAATAGCGAAAAGAGAGAAGGCAGATCCTGAGGATCACAAATACTTTCTTGGAATCATAACCGTTTTCCACAACATCACAACAGTTTTTCCATGCTTTTTTTTTTTTTTTTTTTTTTTTTTTTTTTTTTTTAAAGGAGAATGACTGTTTTTTCTCTGCCCGTTAAATACCTAAATAATGTTCTTCCTAATCACTGGGATGATAACTGCTATCCTTGTTTTCCCGACGAAAACAGGTATCATCAGGAGGAGCATCATGTTAGCAGGAAATATCTATGATTAGGCCATTAGCAGAGCGGGGAAATAGGGAAAATGGTCGTGGTCCCGAGGCCTTTCTTGTGAAAATGAGGGAAAGGGTTGTGACCCTTGTGAAAATGAGGGAAAGGGTTGTGACCCTTGTGAAAATGAGGGAAAGGGTTGTGACCCTTGTGAAAACTGTGATCATTCTGAGGAACATATGAGTTGTGATGATCGGAGATAACAGCTTAACCTTTTTCTTGAAGGTCGATAGCTGTTTTCTGGGGAAATTGTTATTACCGGCTCGTAAACACCTGGTATGCTGCCATTTCATGCGACCATATTACATTAGCGTCTGAAAGAGATAACAGCTGTTTTCGTTGGAAAACAGCTATATCCTTGAGGAAAATAGCAAATGAAGGAAAGTAAGTTTATTCCGAGAATGATAGCTATTTCTAGGGATCATAAATAACAATGTCCATGTAGGACAGCTGTTCTCCTTATTTTCAAAAAGCAAGCTGGCTGCACACATGCACTTCCTGTGGGGCGGAGTGAGGTAACCCTTACAGGGACCCAAATAGTAGGCTACTATGTGAAATTCACGCGCGAACGTTATACATATATGTTGTTAACTGGAAGAGAAGACTTGGCGCCAGCGTACGCATATTAAACGTTTACCACAGTAATTTACAACAATCGTTGTAATGTTATCCTGTTATTTCGTAATCTAATAAACTTGTTTTTTTTGCACGAGTATGTGTCCACCTGTTGATCAGTCATCATGGTCGCCTTGCGGCATTGAAGCAATTAAAGAAGAAAAATTAAAAGACAGAAAAAAAGGCTAAGAGTGTGTTTGGGATTCACAGTTTCATTTGTGTGACTGATTTTTTTTTTCTTGTAATAATGTAGAAAACAGTTTTGGCAAGTCTTTCGAAACAAGCAATGTCTTGGTTACGAATACGCGCGCGCGCGCGCGCGCGCGCGCGTATGTGTGTGTGTGTGTGTGTGTGTGTGTGTGTGTGTGTGTGTGTGTGTGTGTGCGTGTGTGTGTGTGTGTGTGTGTGTGTGTGTGTGTGTGTGCGGTGTGCGTGCGTGCGTGCGTGCGTGCGTGTGTGTGTAAAGAAGAGTATGTGCATGTGACGATTGCTATGTCAATTTGTAGGGTCTGCCATTGCACTGATGAAATTTCGTTTTTATTATCAGTATTAAGAGTAAACTGGACGAAGATAGGGATGTTTCTATCTATCTATCTATTATCTATCTATCTATCTATCGAATCTAGAGAGAGAGAGAGAGAGAGAGAGAGAGAGAGAGAGAGAGAGAGAGAGAGAGAGAGAGAGATTGCAACATATTATTGATAAAGTGGGTGACGCATTCCGTTTTGTCTTTGACCACCCCCAAATATGCAGTCTTACGTCATCAATATCTTCCAGAACGATATCTGAAAGACGTTCAATGTTCAACTTAATCTTTGTAGCTCGTCACTTTTCGAGGGCTTTAGTAGTGTCTGCTAGACTATCTTATAAGTTCATTAAATAAAGCAAGATACAATAACTGGCTCTTGATGGAGAAACTGTACGATCTGGATTGATACACGTGGAGTGTCCCCAAGTTTTCAACAATTTATTTGCAGGGCTGCCGTTTTATTTTCCTTACATTTCATGCTGCTGACCGTTTGCCCAGTATTATAATAATCCACCATGCCAACGAAACGGGGTGAAAGACATTGAGCACCTTTCATCGCTCACTAGAACTACCCATCTGTCATCCAGTCTGACTTGCCGTCCGTCAGCGACTACGTCACGACTTGGACCCCGGTCTCTTAACCTTTGCTGTGCTTCCACGCCAGCTCACCCACGACACTGTGACGCCATGAAATCATTCCTATCTCGGCATCAAATCATTCCTATCTCGCCATGAAATCATTCCTATCTCGGCATCAAATCATTCCTATCTCGCCATGAAATCATTCCTATCTCGGCATCAAATCATTCCTATCTCGCCATGAAATCATTCCTATCTCGGCATCAAATCATTCCTATCTCGGCATGAGAAATCATTCCTATCTCGGCATTAAATCATTCCTATCTCGTGAGCTATCTACTGTCTACTCAGGAAACGTTGCCTTTCTGTCCAGTTGTCAGCCGGTTTTGATGTGTACACATCAAACGGAGAAAAGAATCTATCATTTCATCGGTAAAGTAAACTCACACCCCACGGCACAGCGCCACCCTCTCAGTTCTGTGTTTCCACACATTGCATTATTAATGAGGAATGACTCGATTATGAAAACGATGTTTTGGCGTTCCATTCAGGTCAGAGACTATGGCGCATTTGATGGTATACTCAGACAAAAACTGCTGTACCTAATATTAAGGAAAACGAGCATTCTCGGGGAAAAAAAAAAAAACAACAACAACAACAACTCTGAAAGCCATGTACAGAAATGTAAAGACAGTTGTCAAAGCGCAGACCAGAAAAAACGAGTATTTTGACTCTGTATTTTAAGGCCATAGTGGCCCTTTACATTTTTGTCCGAATTACATGCCGATTTCTTTGAATGTGATGCAAAAGTTATCGATATTTTGCAGTGCACCTGGTTTTTCTGTTCATATTCTGATTGCTATGGTTTCTGATTTGCTGAAGGCTCGCAAAAGGAGATAGAATCTAATGACAATGTTTCGGCATTCCTGGTACAGAAAATTTGCCAGATAAGGCTCTAACAGCTGGCAGGAATTAAAAGATTGCATCTTAAACCTCAAAGAATTCCACCTGCCATGTTATTCAAAATTCTTTTTTTTTTTTACACAAACGTAAAGCAGAAATTCTGTTATATGGTTCTGGAATTTGGGGATAAAAAAGGATGATGCCATTGAAAAGTTCCCGATTAAATTCTGCACGGTAGTTTTGGAAGTTGTAAGGGATGTCAAATACAACATTGCTCTTGGAGACTGTGGTAGACGTCTTATCTATATTGATACATACATTCGACTTGCGAAATATTGGTGCAGGCATGTGTATGTCTGACAGATCCAAAACAATGCTATAAAATACTGCAAATGCATGATCGTTCTGACAGAAAAAAGTGGGTTACATGTGTAACACTGCTGTAGAAAAAAGTGGGTTAGACGTGTAACACTGCTGTAAAAAAAAAGAAGTGGGTTACACGTGTAAAACTGTTGTAGAGAAAAGTGGGTTACACGTGTAACACTACTGTTGTACACTGACGGCTTTGGATATGTATTGTGGATACTGAGTGTGTTTTGTGTTTGTTTGGATGCAGTCACATATGTGTCACTCGACTTAACTAATCATTGATTCATCCATCCATCATTGATTTTTTGTAAACAGTGTAATAGACATCATATTGAAGATTATGTTATTTCATGTTAATTTGTCCTGAATATTTCACATTTCGCAAAAAAAAAATCATATCCTTATACTATGATCGTTTTCCGTCAGAATTTAAAACACAGTTATCACGTAGAAAACTTGTTGAATTTATTGTTGGTTAAATTTGCAGTATATATAACTGTATCCTTGAAATTGAGAAAATGAAACCTCTGTACCTGATTCATAAAGTAAATATTACTTGTGATGCACTTGAAATTTGTGGTAGTTTTCTTTTTGGCTTGTCATTATACTTATTCCGCGCTCACCCACAGCAGCAAGTCATTTATTGTGTAAATCTGTTTTCCTGTTCATATGGGCCAGGTGGTCTGCAAAAAACTAAACAAACGAGTATTATCAGCGCGCGCGCGCTAGAGAGAGAGAGAGAGAGAGAGAGAGAGAGAGAGAGAGAGAGAGAGAGAGAGAGAGAGAGAGAGAGAGAGAGAGAGAGAGAGAGAGAGAGAGAATTGGTTTAGTTTGAATTGTCCGAACGCCGCACTGTAGACATGTCAAGAAAGAAAAACACACACACACACACACACACACACACACACACACACACACAACACACACACACACACACACACACACACACACACACACACACACACACACACACACACACACACACACACACACTCGATTTTCCTGGGGCGGGGGAAAAGGGAAAGGAGGTTTGCAACTTAACAAGAAAAAGAGCGAGCGAAGGAATGAAGTAGAAACACTGGGAAAGAAACAAAGAGGGACAGAAAAGCCGGAGAACTAAATAAAACAGAGAGAGAGAGAGAGAGAGAGAGAGAGAGAGAGAGAGAGAGAGAGAGAGAGAGAGAGAGAGAGAGAGAGGAGGAGGAGGAGGAGGAGGAGAACGAGGAGGAGGAGGAAGGGAAGGAGGAGGAGGAGAAGGAGGAGAAGAAGACAAAAAGCTTGCGTGATGATCACATGAAGTAAAGACAGGCAGAGTTTGCGTGGTGATCACATCAAGGTAAGACAGGCAGGCGTCCATAGATCATATAAAAAGAAATCACCTGTTATTTTCATAATAGTTGTTGTAGTTTAATCAATCCAACTTTAGGTTTCTTATCCGATGATATAGGCAGAGTGTGTGTGTGTGTGTGTGTGTGTGTGTGTGTGTGTGTGTGTGTGTGTGTGTGTGTGTGTGTGTGTGTGTGTGTGCACGTGCGTGCGTGCTTGCGCGTGCGTGCGTGTTTGTATGTGCGTGCGTACTTGCGCGCGCGCGTATGTGTGTGTGTGTGCGCGAATATGTGTGTGCGTTTTGCATGCGTGCGTGCATGAGTGTGTGCGTGTGCATGCGTGTGTGCATGTGTGCGTGCGTTCGTGCGTGTGTACATGTGTGTGTGTGTGTGTGTGTGTGTGTGTGTGTGTGTGTGTGTGTGTGTGTGTGTGTGTGTGTGTGTGTGTGTGTGTGTGTGTGTGCCAAAACAAGCAGACGGAAGAAGAAGCGAAGACAACATCAGGATGTTGACAAGCTTGTCCCTCGTCAGCTCCAACAGAGCCTTGAAGAATCACACAGATGGAAGTCTGTGAGTCAGGTCGTCAGTGGTGTCATAGCCACGTGTGTGAGGTTGTCGCTATGGCAAGTGGTTGCAATCCTCCTTCTTCTTGTGCTTTCCCTGTGCCTTGTCTTTCTCCTTCTCGCTCTCGTGGACTTGTTTTAATCGCCCTTGTCTTTAATGTTGTCGACATGATCACTCGTCGTTCGTATTTACTGTTTCCTTGCAGTTGAGTCTATCCTAGAAATCTTCGAAGAAACTCACACACAGAGAGACACACAATCGCGCGCGCGCGAGCACACGCATACGCACATACACGCATGCGCGCGCACACACATGCACACACACACACTCACACACACACACACACACACACACACACACCTGCACACACAAAACGCACACACGCACGCACACACACACACACACACACACACACACACACACACACACACACACACACACACACACACACACTCATCCAGCCATACAACATCTCATCATTCATCAAACTTGAACATGATCTTCCTCGGTTCGTAGTCTGCAGGGGTAGGTTGCTCCGAGTCCGACCCTGGGGAAGCACTACCGTGCGGCGGCGTGGGACAGGTGGTGATCTCAATGGCAGGCACCAGACAGTGCATCGCAAGGTCGCCCCTGCCCGGGACCTCAGTCGCGGGGACCTCAGGTCGTTCTTCGGCTGCCTGTGAGCGAGGCGAGGACCTGTTGAAGGAATCCACGTTGATGGTTTCATTTCGCGTCAGGCCGGATATGCCTCCACCAGGGAGCAGGTCCTCCTCCTTTATGTGATACAACAGAGAGATGCCGTGCGTATCCCCGCCACAGTCTCCGTTGCCCTCAGCATTTTCCGACCTCGGTGAAAAGGTGGCCACCTCCTCCATGAGATGGTCGAACAAAGACATTCTCCGAAAACCATCGAAGTCCAAAGACATTTTACGGACACCGGACGACTCGTGGCTTCTCCTTGATCTTGTCCTGCTTCTTCTTCGTCTTCATCGTCGCTCACTTCTGGAGTTTTTCGGAAGCGTTGGCCGGAAGGGGATGTTTGGGCCGGGCGACTTGGGGCGGACTTCGTCCTTCCTTTTGTTGGTCGTCAAAGACTTGTTCGGGCTGGGACTAGGGTGAATCAGCGATTGAATGGTGTCCACGTCGGTGTAGTGGATTTGTTGGTTCTGTACAGTCTGCTTCCACGAAAGTCAGAATTTCTAGGTTGAAAAATGATGGGGCTGGTTTGGCAAGACAGACCGGGAGTCGAGGCAGCGGAGGGGATCTGTGAGGTTCTTTTGTACAGAGAGCTGGCAGGAGTGTTGCTCCTGGTCTTGCGAGAGGAACTTCTGCTGGAGCTCGTGACTGTTCCTGTGAACCGCGTGAACCGATGTCCTGTCTGGACGGCCCTTCTGTTACATCTCTGTCGGGCTTTTTTCGTTTTCCCCCCCGTCCTCTGTCTTAAAAAAACCACGTTTTCTCTCCAGAATATCCTCTCCCACTTCCTGGTATTCTTTCAAGGTGATCCACTTTTCCTGTGCGTCTTGAGACAGGCAGAATTCCGACCCTCCCCTCCAGGCCAGAGTCTTGGGAGTTTCGGGAGCTTGGACGTTTAAAAGACATTCCTCAGGACACAGTCTGCGCAGCTCAGTTTCCAGCCTCTGCCAAAAGCCCGGAAAGCACGTGGATCCACCAGTGACGATGATGTTTTCATACAACTGACCTTGGGCGTCTGCCGGGCATTTCTCAATGGCGTTATAAACCAACTTATGAACCCCCATCGCGTCCACTCTCAGCCAGTTCGGCTGGAACAGCGATTCCGGGCACTGGAAGCGCTCGGTGGCCAGGTCACAATGTCTCCGGCCAGGTCGTAGGACTGCTTAATACCGGAGGTCTGTGGACGGCCTTCAAACAGCTTGACCGTTTCCTCCTCCCTTGCGAAGTCCATGGCGACGTAGCAGAGCTTTTCCTTCACCTCCCAGAACCTCTCCCTCTTGGCAGGGGGGAAGAAGGATCCCCGGGACTCCACCAGTCTCAGCAGGAAGACAGTCAGGTCGTTGCCGCCCAGGTCCAACCTCGTCACCGCCTGCCGCATCACTGTCCCGCCAACGATCGGCACGGCATAGGTGGCGCTGTAGCCTGACTCCAGAATGAGGCCCGTTGTGGTGGTCCCCCCATCTAAGGTGTACAGACAGAGGGACGGGGTGTCGGCTACCAGCACCCCAGAACCCGGAGAGTCTCCAGGAAGGTCTCCACCGTCCTCTTCCGGTTAGGTTTGGGATTGAGGACGCTCTCCGTGATCAGGACGTTCTGCCGGTGGGGCGTAGCGGGCAGGCGGTTGTAAGCGTGCTCCCACACCATCTCCATCTCGCTCCACTGGCTGACCACGCCCCTCTCCACGGGATGACGCAGGGTCACGTTGCCCCTCTGCTGCACCGCCTCCTCGCCCGTGTACTGGTCCGCCAGTGACAGCCTCTGAAAGCACACCACAGTCATGGTCAGTGAAGCGACAACCAAGCAACAGATCAAAAGAAATGACCACTGGTTGAAGGAGACGTTTTTCTTTTTTTTCCTGTCTTTTGTCCGATCTTACGTGCACATCTGTGGCATTACCTCCCACGTCGCGCTAATCTGGCTCCCCGATCACAGCCACATGCCGGCCCGTCCTGTTGTAGCTCCCGACATCAGAAATCTACAGGGAGCATTCAGTGTCAAGTGAACTAGAGGCAACCCCACCGGGGAAGACACTGCACTGCGGTCTAGTCACTTCGGTGGTGTTCAGTAGTGCCTGTTCTGACACTGAATGCTCCCTGTAGATTTCTGATGTCGGGAGCTACAACAGGACGGTGATGAACGATGGTAAAATAAGGACTGGGGGCAACGGAAGGGGAAGGAAGAGGGGAGTGTGTGAATGGCATGTATTTGGGTGGAGGTGATGGAGGCGAGGGTGCCGCCTGCTGCAGGTGTCCGCTGCATTACGGTCGTCACTAAGAGCAGAACTGGCCAGTGTTTTATACTGACTGCCACGGTTCTTATGCGCTGGGCACGTGTTTATGCCTGACTGCTGTACAGGTCAACGCACCCGGGGGAATGTAGTGAGAAATGTCAACAGGCCTTTGATTTCATTGTATTTTGAAAAGTTTTTCCTCACCATCACTGAAGAAAAACATGCCTCTTCAGCATAAGTTATGTTGTACACCGCAGCCCTGATATGACTCCTCTTAGTTTAGAAAGAGAGGGGGTTAGTTACCGCCAAGGACAAAGGCAAACAGAGTACAGGACAAGGCACTCTTCCTCTTAGTTTGTGGCGGCTTAAACAACATTGATTACCCGAAATTAAGGGTAACTGTACAGAAATAGAGGAGGCGATCTGCTTCAATGAGAAGGGGTAGAGGACTTGGTGGTGGTGGTGGGGGGAGGGGGGGGGGGGGGGGGGGGGGGGGGGGGGGGGGGGGGGGGGGTTCAACGTGAGCTAAATGGCTCAAGCATACATGTGCATCACACTATGTTTTTTTTTTTTCACATCATCTATGCCTTGAGTGTAAATCATTGCTTTATGCGAGAGACTGAAGATAGCAGGCTGATTTGAGAAAACCCTAAAATCTCTCCATTGTCGAATCTTAAATAAATGTTAGAGAACCGCCAAACATCAATCAAAGAGGCATGTTTTCTTCAATGATGGTGAAGACAAACTGTTCAAAATCTCCACTGTCGATCAAACAAGACCTTCATCCGTCTTTTTCACCGCGTATGTCCTACCCACATGTTGCCGTTCATCTTCCTCACTCGTGAACTATAATAAGCATAGTGCCTTTCGCATTGTTGTTGTTGCTGCTGTTGTTGCTGTTGTCGTGTTGTTGTTTGTTGTTGGGTGGTGGTGGTGGTGGTGGTGTGTCTGTGTGTAACAGCGTACGTGCGTGCATGCGTGCGTTCGTGGGCGCGTGCGCGTTTTGTGTGTGTGCGTGCGTGCGCATTTTGTGTGTGTGCGTGCGTGCGTGTTTTGTGTGTGTGTGTGTGTGTGTGTGTGTGTGTGTGTGTGTGTGTGTGTGTGTGTGTGTGTGTGTGTGTATTTGCAATTTTCATCCTTCCTTAAATGTGCATTCTATCAGTTTTCTTTATTGCAACCACTTGATAGTATCTTAATGCAGCCGAAAGTTTTGTAAGGTATTGTACGCTTGGAGTAACTTTATTAACTTAAGCTGTTGCTTTCATGGTTCATTTTATTGTTACGGTAGCATTCTGTGAGCAAAGTTTTGTTTAAACAAAACTGACGTCCGAAAAAACCAGACAGATACAACATTTAGCAGAGAAGTAGAAACAGCCAGACATCTTAACACCAGACAGATGCAACATTTGGCAGAGAAGTAGAAGTAGCCAGACGTCTTTACACCAGACAGATGCAACATCTGGTAGACAGGACGAAGCAGCCAGACGTCTTAACACCAGACAGATGCAACATTTGGCAGAGAGGTACAAGTAACCAGACCTCTTAACACCAGACAGATGCTACATTTAGCAGAGAAGCAGAAGCAGCCAGATGTCTTAAACCCAGACAGATGCTACATTTAGCAGAGAAGCAGAAGCAGCCAGATGTCTTAAACCCAGACAGATGCAACATTTAGCAGAGAAGCAGAAGCAGCCAGACGTCAAAACCCAGACAGATGCAACATTTAGCAGAG
>JADBJO010002347.1:152500-157500 GCA_016801955.1 Conus betulinus
TGATGTCAAGACTTTTGTTTTACCATGAGTACAGTTTGTTGCAAAATGCTGTATTTCTCTCTGAGAACATCCGATTTTAGTCGGTAAAATATGGAAATACAATTTCTGTGTATTGATACACATCAGGAATTTGCAGGTGGTGGGTATGTTTGATATGATCAACATTGAAAATGTTATTTAGTGTTCAACATGTGATATATTATAGGGTCGTTTTGACCATTTCTGAAACAGCCCTTTAACATTTGAAGGGTATAGTAAAATTATTATTCCTATCCGTATTTCCATTTTAGCACCTTTTTCCTTCAATTTCTCAACGGATTTTATTACCTGGCATTCGACAATGTAAAGGAATCCAAATAAAGTTGAATGTGGTCCTTTATACATCAAAATATTGAATAATGACATATTTTTTAGTAAAAGGTATTTTCTTAACTCGATTTGAAAACTTAATGGACTGTAACACTCAGAAATCTGTACAGAGCGACATTCGAAAATTTGAGAGATGTGTAACTATTTTAAAGCCATAAGCAGAGCAACGAATATAGACAGATGTCTCCCAAAGATATAAGCTTTTCCTACTTTAGGTGATGGCAGGCCCGGTCTCTGATTTTTTTTTTTTTTTTTTTTTTTGTTAGTGAGTAATTAGTATACAATTTAAAATGGTTGGGACATTTTTTACACGTACACGACGTTTGTAAATTATGTTTACGCGTAAAGCTAGTCAGAGATTTTTATGCATCAATATGATCAAAATGGAACTTCGCCTTGTTTCTTTCCCAGTGTGAATTAAAGTTCACATAAGATGGCAATGAGTCAATATTCACGCCAGTTTCCTTTAACAAATCTGCAGTGTCATAACCAGAAGCGGATGGACAGGGAGCGCGTTTTGGCTCTCTTTGATAATCAGACACTGGAACAATCGACATTTCGTCCACTCCTTCCCTAGCGGAACATTCTGATATTTTACATCCACTCCTTCCCTAGCGGAACATTCTGTATTTTACATCCACTCCTTCCCTAGCGGAACATTCTGATATTTTACATCCACTCCTTTCCTAGCTAAATCCACTCCTTCCCTAGCTAAACATTCTGATATTTTACGTCCACTCCTTCCCTGGCGGAACATTCTGATATTTTACGTCCACTCCTTCCGTAGCTAAATCCACTCCTTCCCTAGCGGAACATTCTGATATTTTACATCCACTCCTTCCCTAGCGGAACATTCTGATATTTTACGTCCACTCCTTCCCTAGCGGAACATTCTGATATTTTACATCCACTCCTTCCCTAGCGGAACATTCTGATATTTTACGTCCACTCCTTCCCTAGCGGAACATTCTGATATTTTACATCCACTCCTTCCGTAGCTAAACATTCTGATATTTTACATCCACTCCTGCCCTAGCGGAACATTCTGATATTTTACATCCACTCCTTTCCTAGCTAAATCCAACTCCTTCCCTAGCTAAACATTCTGATATTTTACGTCCACTCCTTCCCTAGCGGAACATTCTGATATTTTACATCCACTCTTTCCATAGCTGAACATTCTGATTTTTTACAAGTATGTTTTTTCTATACTCATTTAATGGTAAAACGTCGATTTGTGTGTATGATGCCCAAAGGCGATGTATATGCGGGATTCGAAGGTAAAATCTAAAGGTTTTACCATCGACACTTCCCAGGCTTTTTTTTTTGTGGCATGTATGTAGACACAGTAAAGAAAGCCTGTTGAGCACATCATTAATGGAATAAATAAATGACATTGCCAAGTGTTTTTTTGTACTTTCTTACGCCAATTTACCTTGAGCAACCTTTTAAGCAAATCTTAACCTTCCCATGCTCAATGTCAGAAATAATCAATATGGAAATTCTATGTCGGCTTAAAAGTGAAATATACATCTAAGAATTTAACAAGGGGTTAGTACTCCAGTGTTATGCTATTCAGCTCAGAAGGATAACATATCAGCAGGGCCATGTCCATTGTTGAATGAAACATACATGCTTTTTCCCTAAGGAAAGTTTCAGAGCATTTACGAAGAAAGTTTATCGAGGTTTTTCTCTAGTGATTTACTTATCCTTTCTGTGTAATTGTTTCTGTGCAAACACTTGTCCACATGCACTGATCATCGGCATATTGTAGCATTTCTAACTTCATGCTTTAGAATATCACACAGCAACACTAAATAACATTTGAACTATTACACAGTCTTAAGGAATGCCCATGTCAATGATTGAAACTGTAATATGTATTTTCTACTCCTAAATATAACCTTCTTTCCCGCGGAAAATCTCTTATGTGATGTAATATTACTGGATATGCCGATCGTATATAAGCTTCATAGCAATTTGGCATGCCATACTCAATCAAACGTTTTCTAAAACAAAAAAAAATCAATGTAGCTAGAAAATTGTTTAGTCTGGCAAAGTGCTGTGAATCTGTGTTGTTAAATTGGTAACAGAACTATTAGTTGTCTTTTATTTTGCTTTAGCTCGCTTGGCGAGTGGTATCATATCATTTTGTCACAAAAATGAATTGGACTGTTTGGTAAAATCTTTTCCATTAATTTTGTCAGATGGGTCAGGATTTCGCGAGTAAGGGTTGATGTTTGAGCCAGTCTCTCCTCGTTGTACAACTGCAGTAATTACCGACTATTTCTATCGAAATGATTATTGACTCTTTATGAATAACAGGCATATTACCACCTGTCCAAATCTTTCGAGTTCTCTGTGAGGTAAACAACAAAGCAGAGAAAGTTTACGGGCAAATGTTCTAGCATTTCACTTGAAACTACGCCTAGCCCTACCGTTGATGGGGTTTATTATCTATTGCAGATATCCAATCCTTTACCACATGTGTGTGTGTGTGTGTGTGTGTGTGTGTGTGTGTGTGTGTGTGTGTGTGTGTGTGTGTGTGTGTGTGTGTGTGTGTGTGTGTGTGTGTGTGTGTGTGTATGTTTTGATGTGCACATAGACACACATATCACAGATAGACAGACAGACAGACAGACACACACACACACACACACACACACACACACACACACACACACACACACACACACACACACACACACACACACACTAAGGCTACTTCCTGGTCGAGAAAAAAATGAATTTCTATTGGGCACATGTGGGAATAAAAGACCCGTACTTTTCATACTCCGAGGTCACCACGACACAGAACCTTGTATGTGCAGCAAGCGGCACGCGCGGGTCTGTCAGAGAGAGAGAGAGAGAGAGAGAGAGAGAGAGAGAGAGAGAGAGAGAGAGAGAGAGAGAGAGAGAGAGAGAGAGAGACAGACAGACAGACAGACAGACAGACAGACAGAGAGAGAGAGAGAGAATGCGAATACGAGTAGTTGAATGTGTTTAGGCATTCCAGGCCCATTCACATAAGGATTGGTAAAGAAGGGGTGGGGAAAAGGGGAGGGAGTAGGGAAATGGGCGGAGGGAGGGGGAAGGGGAGAACGCGAAAGGAAAGGAGACGCGTACAATAAGCGTTATGTCGGAAATAAAGCAGGACAACTCGCCGTTACAAAGTTCATTAAGACATGGATTCCGTATCGCGGTTATTTATCTACAAAGCGACACCGGTGTAACGATCCATTTAAACTCCCCCCCTTTTTTAACTCCCCGGGAGTTAGAATCAGCACGTGCCAATTTTTAACTCCCCGGGAATTAAAACAAACCACGTCAGAATGACCCCCCCCCCCCCCCCCCCCCGCCCCTGTTTTAAAATCACCCCCACCCCACCCCAAAACATTCAGTTTTATGTGTTAGTCATGATATGAGAATTAAACATTTAATATACACCCCCTCCCTCCCTCCCTCCCCCCCTCTCTCTGTCTATCTGCCTGTCTGTCTGTCTGTCTGTCTGTCTCTCTCTCTCTCTCTCTCTCTCTCTCTCTCTCTCTCTCTCTCTCTCTCTCCCAACTTTCTTTCAGTCTCTCGCTCACTCTCTCACTCTCCTTGCGTATCTGTCAGCCTTTTTGCTTGTCTGTCTGTTTGTCTCTCTTAATCTCTCTCCCTCTCTTTGCTTGTCTATCTGTCTGCCTGTCTATTTGTTTATCTATCTCAATGTCTCTGTCTTTAGTGTCCCCCTACTCCCCCTCTGTCTGTATGTCTGTTTTTCTTTCTTTCTTTTTTGCCCCCTCCCCCCACTCTCTCTCCTTCTCTCTTTCTCCCTCTCTCTTCTCTCTCGTCTCTCCCCCCCCCCCCCCCCCCCCTCTCTTTCTGCATGCTTCTAGTCAGCTTTGTTTACTATTATTAGTTTTAATCAAAGACAGATTGGATTAATAGGCTTTTATGTTAGCCTAAGACCTTTATTTCTTGTCGAGTAAAGTTTTCGAGTGCCATGTGTCAAGTGTCTATCTGCAGTGTGTGCGTTTGTATGTGTAAAGAAAGTCCCAGATAGACAGAATGAAGAATATGTATGATGCTTGTAGGGCCTATGTGTGCCTGCTATCTGTACTCTCTGTCACTCCAAATCAGACAAACGCGTTCACCCACTGGGAAAGGAAACTAAGCTTGAAAAACCTTTTTAAGCCACACCCTTTTGTTTAATAAAAGAAATAAACGTTTTCATTTGCTATGGCCTGGGTATGGACAGATGAGGGGAAAGAAGAGTTTATCACCACCCTGGCGAAGACACCGTTTTCTGGTCCTGCTGCACTTCACTCCAGGCAGCTCTTGAAGTAAATCTTGGGCGTTCTTCAACTGTCTGACTTAAACATTTCTTCCCAGTCCCCGGAAGAAATCACGCCCGAAACCCGTCAGAGCTTGACACCAGTCTGTGCCCATTTCCTGGCACCAATACCCCGTGCCCAGTCCCTGGCACTGGAAGCCTTTACAAGGCAAAAGACATGTTAACTGTGTCAAGTAAAAGTTAAGCCCGCAACTTCCCCTCAACAGTTGAACGATTTGCGTTCACGCAAACTGCGCACGCACAACCTCGCTACTAAGTGTTCTATTTATTTTGGCCCCAGTTCTAAATTGTC
>JADBJO010002347.1:162500-175000 GCA_016801955.1 Conus betulinus
TGAACTGTCCAAAGTACCCCGTGTCAGTGGCTATGGGGACAGTGCTCTGTCCAAAGTACCCCGTGTCAATGGCTATGGGGACAGTGAACTGTCCAAAGTACCCCGTGTCAATGGCTATGGGGACAGTGCTCTGTCCAAAGTACCCCGTGTCAATGGCTATGGGGACAGTGCTCTGTCCAAAGTACCCCGTGTCAATGACTATGGGGACAGTGAACTGTCCAAAGTACCCCGTGTCAATGGCTATGGGGTCAGTGAACTGTCCAAACTACCCCGTGTCAATGGCTATGGGGACAGTGCTCTGTCCAAAGTACCCCGTGTCAATGGCTGTGGGGACAGTGAACTGTCCAAAGTACCCCGTGTCAATGGCTATCGGGACAGTGCTCTGTCCAAAGTACCCCGTGTCAATGGCTATGGGGACAATGAACTGTCCAAACTACTACCCCGTGTCAGTGGCTATGGGGACAGTATTCTGTCCAAAGTACCCCGTGTGTCAATGGCTATGGGGACAGTGCTTTGTCCAAAGTACCCCGTGTCAATGACTATGGGGACAGTGAACTGTCCAAAGTACCCCGTGTCAATGGCTATGGGGACAGTGCTCTGTCCAAAGTACCCCGTGTCAATGACTATGGAACTGTCCAAAGTACCCCGTGTCAATGGCTATCGGGACAGTGCTCTGTCCAAAGTACCCCATGTCAATGACTATGGGGATAGTGAACTGTCCAAAGTACCCCGTGTCAATGGCTATGGAGACAGTGAACTGTCCAAAGTACCCCGTGTCAAATGGCTATGGGGTCAGTGAACTGTCCAAAGTACCCCGTGTCAATGGCTATGGAACTGTCCAAAGTACCCCGTGTCAATGGCTATCGGGGACAGTGCTCTGTCCAAAGTACCCCGTGTCAATGACTATGGAACTGTCCAAAGTACCCCGTGTCAATGGCTATCGGACAGTGCTCTGTCCAAAGTACCCCGTGTCAATGGCTATGGGGACAGTGAACTGTCCAAAGTACCCCGTGTCAATGGCTATGGGGACAGTGCTCTGTCCAAAGTACCCCGTGTCAATGGCTATGGGGACAGTGAACTGTCCAAAGTACCCCCGTGTCAATGGCTATGGGGACAATGCTTTGTCCAAAGTACCCCGTGTCAATGGCTATTGGGACAGTGCTTTGTCCAAAGTGCCCCGTGTCAATGGCTATGGGGACAGTGAACTGTCCTAAGTCTTCCGTGTCAAGGCCAGAGCATGATGGAAGGCGTCCAGCCTAGTCCTCCTCTCACACTGCCTGTTACCTTCCCTCAGCTGAATCAGTACCCCGTCACTGCCGGGTGGACAGAGAGGGTTTTCCAGTCAGGAGAAAAATCAACTGCAGGAAGTGGTTCAAATTCCCGACAGTCAGCTCCGCTAGCAAACACTCCAGAGATTACGCCGATCAAAAACAAACAAACTAAGAAGCAAGCAAACAAACAAACAAAAACAAACAAACAAAACTAAAAAACAAACACCTTACCCATGCCCTTATACTTGGCACAGTTTCTCAGTCGGTAAGAAATCGTGTCGCGAGCGCGTGGGCATTTTTTTTTTTTTTTCTCAAGATTTCTCACCTAATAAGAAATCATATGAAACCAACCGTGTCTTCAGGAGGACTTGCACCCGGAAGAAGACGGAGGAGGAGGAAAGACGGCAGCGTGTGACGAACCGCCGTACCGGGCCCTACTGGCTCTGCCCCTGAACAGCATTCCTTCATTGGCCGTGTGTCTCTGGGAAGAGGAGGAGAAGGAAGAAGAGGAAGACCTGGGGAGTGAGCAGACCGCTTTTTCCCGCTTCGTGGCTACTCACTTCGCCGATTGCGACTGGGCCCAGCATCGAGACGAATGGCTGCGTAAGATGGGTGAGTGAGTGAGATTGGCAGATGAAGGGTTAAGTTTAGCTTGGGTTATGTAGGGTGAGTTTGGGGGGATGCAACGGATGGCGTTGTAAGGGTTAAACTGTGTTTGTTGAGCGTTATTGTTGTTTGCTGTTGAGTAGTGTGTGAGTGTGTGTGTGCGTGCGTGTGTGTGTGTGTGTGTGTGTGTGTGTGTGTGTGTGTGTGTGTGTGTGTGTGTGTGTGTGTGTTCGCGCGCGCGCGCGTTTGTGTGTGTGTGTGTGTGTGTGTGTGTGTGTGTGTGTGTGTGTGTGTGTGTGTGTGTGTGTGTGTATGCGCTCTCTCTCTCTCACTTTCTTTTTCTTCTCTCTCTTTCTTTCTCTTTGTGTGTGTGCGCACGGGCGAGCGTTTGTGTGTATGTGTGTGTGCGCGCGCGTGCGCGCTTGTGTGGTGAGAAAGAGAGAGAGAGAGAGAGGGGGGAGGGAGAGGGAGAAGGGTGAGCATTGTTTTCTATTGTATTGTATGTAACTGCCTAATGTGATAACCTATTATATAGTGATGTAGTGTAGCCTTCGTTGTCATTATGGATTTCTCCATGTACACTTCAGATTGTTTTCCTTGGGAAGAGCACCGTCGTCATTTGGTGGCGTCGCCTTTTATTACAGCTATCCTTTTTTCTTTGTTCTGTATTGTTCTTTATGTATAAAAGTGAATCTGTCTCCGCTCTTTTGCCAAGGGTGTTTGCTTTCATTATAGTTTTTTTTTTGTTTGTTTCAAAATGGAATGACTGATGGCGGAAAACGAAGCAAAATTTAGAAAGAGAGGGGGTTAGTTACCGCCAAGGACATAGACAAACAAAGCTTTGTTTGTCAATGTCCTTGGCGGTAACTAACCCCCTCTCTTTCTAAATGTTTATTGTAGTGTTTTTGTCGTTTGTAATCTTCCCCCCCCCCAAGCGCGCTGTTGATACTGCATACGAAATGTCGGCTCAGTGTCCATTTCAAAGTGAGGGCATGCACTGCAGGCGGAAATTCAAACAAATTTTGAAACGAATTTTTAGTGAGCACGCCGAATAACAGGGACAAACAAATTACAAGATAAAACGCGACGCGTTTTGACCTCTTAGGTCTTCTTTACGCAAGGCAACCAGCATTCAGGACAAGGAAAAAGAAGAAAGATCAATCACTGATCTTCTCATATTCGGCACGAGATCGGCGTTGAATGAAAACGAGGTCGTTGGGAACGGGACAATGGGATATTTTTATCTCTTTCCTTGTACGCAGGCTGATACTCTCGCAGAGACTCCCTGTATAGACAGGCAAGGATTGATCGCATCTACCCAACAAAGGGAGCGGAGTTTTGTGTGCATGACCGTTTTTTTTTTTCATCCCGCCATTAAGGCAGTCACACTCCAACTTCGGGGAAGGTGCATGCTATCTGTAATATGTCATCCATACCAACGGCCAAACTGGCCTTCTCTTCCGAAAGTTGGTGATGGGATTTTACGTGTGTGCAAGATGTTATGCGTGCGTTCATACACGGAACCTCGGTTTATAGTCTCATTCGAAGGACTGAATGGGAAATGGAGTCAAAACTAATGTTAACTCCGATGAAAAAATCCCCCTGTACCGAAACGGCCCAGTGGAGATTCGAACCCGCAACCCCAGGATCACCAAGATTACGAGTCGGCGCTCGACCACTGAGCTATTCCGGCCCCCACAATGGGAGTTAATAAAGATGGTCATAATAATACTGAGAGCAATAATAGTAATACTAATGATAATAAAGATATTGAAAATTAAAGAGAGGATTACTACCACTTTTTGTGATGATATGACGATAGTAATTGTAGCATTCATAGTGGCTATACACCATCATCATCACCATTATGCATTAGTGTGATGGACCATTTTTGTCCATTTTGGACCATTTTGTCACTCATGGTGCTAATCGAGGAATTGTTCTATTGTAATGCACACATTGTATTAGTGAAATGTATCATGTGAAGAGTGGTTGCTAGTGACAAGACAAGGACGATAAACATGTAGGTAGTGGGCTAGGTAACAGTTCCCCCAGTGTCGGTGAGGCCTGGCTGGCTGGAACTGGTTACCATCGGGAGTGGGGGTGTAGTCAGTGCCCCAGCCGCTGTCTCCGTCTCCCTGATGTGGAGAGGCTGACCGCCTGGTCAGTAGTGTGTGTATATTGAAAAGGACCTCAGGATTCTCCGTCATGACGACGTGGAGAGGCTGACCGCCTGGTCAGTAGTGTGTGTATTTTGAAAAGGACCTCAGGATTCTCCGTCATGACGACGTGGAGAGGCTGACCGCCTGGCCAGTAGTGTGTGTATACGTGAAAAGGACCTCAGGATTCTCCGTCATGACGACGTGGAGAGGCTGACCGCCAAGTCAGTTGTGTACGCGTATTGAAAAGGGCCCCAGGATTCTCCGTCACGACGACATGGAGGGCTGACCACCGGGTCGGTAGTCCGACGTGATTTTCTCCTGTGTGGGTGTGCCCTGTAGGACACCACTTGAGACGTGTTCTTGGAGCGGCTCTGCTTGCCGTGTGAACACCCTGGTTGGTCTTACAGACTGTGACTTGGGCTTGGTGCAGGCAAATGTGTGAACTGTGTCTGTTAGGACACTACTGACGGTGCCAGCAAGGTCTGTGCCAGACAAAATGTTGGCTGTGACAGTTGTGTGAATATTGTGTCGCTAAAAGCGACGGTTGAGGCTCCTTGTGTTTGCTGCATGCCTGTGTAGGTGTGCGTTATTGATCTGCGTACTGGGTGGTGGCGTGTATTGATTTTGTGCCCGCCGATTTATATTTATAATTTATGGTGATATGTTTATAATGTCATGATGGCTCAGACAGCATATAAAAGAAAAGAAACTTAATTTGTGTGTTGCCTGGCTGTCCATGTTCGTGTAGTGTGGATATGTGTAGAGAATAATCGATACACGCATCCAAACTTTGAAAATGAGAATCAGACGGTAATACATACACTACCACACTCTCCGTAACAATTAGCATCACCAGTATCATCATCATTATCACTATTATGATAACTATTACTACTATTGCTAATTCTGATACTATTACCATTATCATCAATATAACTGTTGTTTCCACTTCATTACTGTGATATCTACTACTATTGTTTAATATTATCATTACGCATTACCATACTGCTGGGTTTCAACCAACCATTTCTCCAGCCTCCTATTTCACCACTATCATTACTATATGGTTATTATCGTGTTTATTATTGTTACTATTAATATACTTATTAGATTCCCTCTTTCGCATAATCTGTATCCTATTTTTCCTCTTTGTTCGTCTCTCTCCCCCCCTCTCCTTCCTCCTTCCGTTTCCTCTCTTCCCTCATTACTATTATTAGTAGTGTTAGTACTATTATCATCGTTATCATTAATCATCATTATTAACATTAGTATTATTATCATTGTCGTTGTTACTATTATTGTGATTATTATCATCATTACTACGTTTGATATCATTTTCATTACCTTTACTTTTATCATTATTACATTACTATTATTACGATTGCCGTTTCTATTGTTTTTAGTACTAGCATTACTGTTACATTTATTATTGTTATTACTGTTGCAACATTATTATTATTATTATTATTACATCTATTATCATTACTAGCCTTATTATTATTGTTGTTATTTATTATTATCATTATTACCACTGTCATCATCATCAGTACCATCATCATCGCCACTAACATTGTTGCTACGACAACCATGCTGTCCGACAGGCTGCACACCAAAAAATAATGCGCCAAGGTCATGCTTAAGGGGTTGAGTAATTACAGACTGGCGCAGTTAGTACATTTGAGATTTTTTTTTTTTTTTTTTTACATTGTGTCTGAAAGTTGATTCTCATTTTCTTTCATATAGCCATCAAAGTGTTTCAAAGCAGACAGATTGAAATCAAAGGAATGGAACTATTTGAGGGTTTCCTCTGGCGCAAAGATAGAGTCACGAGTGAGTGCAAAGGCCTGAAATGTGACGTCAACTAAGAGAGAAAGTCTTATATCTGAACACTGTGTGTGATTTCATCTGTAACCCCCCCCCCCCCCTCCCCCAAACAAGGGAAATAATGGGTGGGGAGCTGTTCTCTTGATCAATTATCCGTTAAAATGAAAAGCTGGCCCGAACGTATGGCAGGCATCAAAACGCTTACATGAATTATATAGTGCTTTAGTGCAAATCCTAAGTGTGCCATGTGGCCACAACCTTCAAACCCTTCTCCTTTCTCCCCTTCTGTATGTATAGCCACTATTAATACTACAACTTCTATCCTCATAATATCACTGAAAGTTGTTGCACTCCTCTCTTTACTTTTCTTTTTTTTTTTTTTGCTGTCCATACTTCTGTGCCACGTCAGTGGCAGTGCACCCACGCCCTCATCATTCCCGACACCCCGTCCACAGCCACAGCTCGGTCAGTCCCGCCGCAGCCCCGCACCGGCAGTCCACAGGGAGCAGTCAATGTCAAGAGAAAACCCACCGGTGGAGACACTGCACTGCTGCCGAGTCACTTCGGTGGTGTTCAGTGGCGCCTGTTCTGATCTAACATACGCAGGACACCACCTACTAAGCTCCCTACTGACGACAATAATTGCTTTGTCACGGAGCCGGCGTGAGTGAGCTCTCCCTCCGGAGGGCGCCACCCCATCCATCCACCGACAGCCCCCATGGACTCGCCGGTACCGGGGACCCCGACGGAGACAAACCAAGGCCACAGACGTAGAGAGGGCATCGATACTGACGTCACCATGAGAACAGGGCATGAAGGGCCACAGAATTTGATACTTACTTTTTTTTTATGCTGATTAATAAGACTGAAGATGATGAAGATGGTGGGACGGATTGCCGTTTCGGTCGGTCTGAGAATGCATGACAGGGCTGTACTCTACGCTTCCTTTCATAATATATCCCGTCGGCAACCAGGCGCGGCCCGAGAGATACAGACATCTGCAGTGTTGGTCAGGACATTTGAGCAACACTCCCAGAGACGCATCCATTAAGTGGATGAAACTGAACTGTATGGTCCCAGTCTTCCCAGCTGAGCCCGTAGCAAACTCAACTCTGGGTAGGAGCCGGTCAGGGCAGAAAAACCCACAAGGCTCTGATGGCAATTGCACCTGCAAACTCCCAGCCAAGAATCCACGACGCTAACCACTTCGCCACAGCGGCTGTTTTTTTTTTTTTTATCTTTATCATCCTCATTATCATTATCACTACTATTCCTATCATTATCATTGTGATTATCTCTGTCATTTTAATTCCCATCGCCCCCTTCCTAACGGCCTCGTCATTCAACGCCCATCATGTGCCTAATAGGAGATCAGTGGTTCCTCCTTCTTCGTTTTCATTGTCCTGAATGTTGTTTCTATTGCCTGAAGAAAGCCTAAGCGGTCGAAACGCGCCGTGTTTTGTCTTGTAGTTTGTTTCTTCCTGTCATTGGCTGACTCACGGACAATTCAGTGTGACAGTTGAATGACTAGCGCCCGGAAAATCGCTGTAACTTCTAATGGAAGGAAGACAATAAACAAAAAGTACGCGCGCGCACCTGTGTGTGTGTGTGTGTGTGTGTGTGTGTGTGTGTGTGTGTGTGTGTGTGTGTGTGTGTGTGCGTGCGTGCGTGCGTGCGTGCGTGCGTGCATGCATGCGTGCGTGTTGTGTGTTGTGTTATGTTGTGTTTTTCGTTATCCCTTATTACTCTCTCAATTAACGATCTGAATGGATTCTGTAGACTATTCAACACCAGGAAAATCGACGTGAAGTAACCGAGGAAACAGTTTGCAGCCAGAGAAATATTGGGAAATTGGATTCATCAAATATTTCCTCAGACTATGAATTCTGAACGTTCACCAAAACGTGGGAAAAAGAAAAACGAACTAAAGAAAGAAACACAAGCACGCGCGCGCGCACACACACACACACACACACACACACACACACACACACACACACACACACACACACACACACACACACACACACACACACACACACACACACACACACACACACACACACACACACACACACACACACACACACACACACATTCACACACCCCCACCCCCCCCCCACACACACAACACACACATCACACTCGCGCGCGCGCACACACACACACACACACACACACACACACACACACACACACACACACACACACACACACACACACACACACACACACACACACACACACACACACACACACACACACACACACACAACCAGGCAGTGCATCAAGCCAAGTGATGTTGCTTATCGCACAGCCGACCACGGAGGTCACATCAAGAATGGAAACAAGTTACAGGGCAATGTACATATGGAAATACCAAGACGAAAATTTAAAGTCATCTCAGGTCCTGAAACGATCCAATACGAAGTCAAGGCAATCAATAGCATATACGGTGGGTCGAATTTTGGTCTGACATGCATTTTTTGTCTGCCTGTCTGTCTGTCTGTCTGTCTGTCTTTCTTTCTTTCTTTCTTTCTTTCTTTCTTTCTTTTTTTTTTTCCTGTCCTTCTTTCTTTTCTAGTCCGTTGGTTCGTTTGTTTGCTTGTTCTTTCTTTCCTTCTTTTTGTCTGTTGTTTCCCTCAGTTATTTTTGTTGTGCTTTTAACGGATTTTTCTTTTGTTCTTTCTTTCTTCTTCCTAACGTTCGTTTGATCATCCGCGAGTTTGTTCCTGCTTTCTTTTCTTTTTAACATTTCATTCTCTCTCTCTCTCTCTCTCTCTCTCTCTCTCTCTCTCTCTCTCTCTCTCTCTCTCTCTCTCTCTCTCTCTCTCTTCTTCTTCTTCTTCTTCTTCTTCTTCTTCGTCTTCTTCTTCTTCTTTCTCATGCTTATCATCATCGTCTTATTCATATCACCGCTATCAAACAACACCATTCTTCTCGTTATCCCAGTGAGTAGCTATTGTTACAGTCGTTTGAAAAGCTTTCAAGTCTTGCCGGAAGTATATTGTCATATTGTAGGACTAGAAAAAAAAATTCCCGTCTTATTTCCGGTCTTACAACGCATAACTTATCTTCATCGGGAATAGGTATCTTTTGGTGCAAAATTATGCTTGCCTCCCAAATCCCTTGAACTAGCTTGCATTGAAATCATTTCAATTCAGTTACCTCTACTTCAAAGAGAGGAGGGTTTTTTTTTTTTTTTTTTTTTTTTTGACGAACGAAAACAGGCAACAAACCCTGTCAGTTTCAGTTCCTCGTATGATCTGAATCTTCAGAAACGTAAATTGGCTTGAAACTGTTTCAGTTGAATTTCTGAAACTGGACGAACGCTGTATGGCATCCAGTGCCTTTTTTTTTTTTTTTTTTTTTTTTTTTTTTTTTTTTTTTTAGCAGTATTAGGGGTAGATGGGGGATATTCTAAACATTTATTCTTAGTTCCATCAGTGACAGCAGACCGTAGCCTTTGTGTGACTGTCGGTAGGCGACAACAACTACATCAACGTCAGCAGCATCACCCCCGTTCCCCGATGCCTTTCACCCCGCTCCTCGGACAAGGAGGTCTGGAATCCGCAGATCAGCTCTCCATCGCCTCCCCCACCCGTACGTCCCCCGGGTGGCCAGTACTCCGTCAAGTCCTCCCCCGGCTACCGTTCGCTGCGATGCTGGAGCGGAGGGAGGGGCGAAGTCTGCTGCATACCGTCCACCCAGGCCTCCTCGTGCCGGTCTGTTGGTGTAATGTTGTCATGGTTATCGTTGTGTTGTCATCGCTGATGTCATCACACACCACCACCACCACCATCATCATCATCATCATCATCATCATCGCCATTGCCATCGCCATGGCCATTATTATCACCATTACTTTCATCACCACCAACACTGCCATTATCGTCGTTGTTGCTGTTGTTATTACTGTTGTCCCTTGTTGACATGATTGTTGCTGCTGCTGTTGCTGCTGCGACTGTTGGAGATGGATGTGGTGCTGATGACATTGCCATTTCCACCATGATCATCATCAATACCGCTACCACTGTCGTCACCACCACCTTCACTGTCATACATCATCACCATCACTAGCATTACCACCACCACCACCACCTCCACCACCACCACCACCACCACCGTCATCATCATCATCGTCATCATCATCATCGTCGTCATCATCATCATCATCATCATCATCATCATCATTGTCAAGGTCAAGTGACCTAGGGGTTAGGAAGGAGACGGAGTAAGTGGTGAAGAAAGGCAAAGTCGACACCCAAAACTCCCGACACCAGGAAACGCAGGGGTACATTCAAAACAACATTATTTCCACAACACTAACATAAATTTCATATTCTCATTCACACAGATGTGGGACAAGGGAAACTGAAGAAGAAAAGAGGACAGACGACGAGGAGCAAGTTCTGAGAAGGTGGGAATAGAGAAGAAGGATAGATACCTACCAGAAACTATCTACTTAAGGGGACAAAGTAACCCCAATACACTTTCCCCCCAGAACCCGGGTCACCCGCCTATTGTTTGCCCTAAATCCCACTAATCACTATGTCCCTTCAAGTAAAAGAAGAGAAAGCAAGGAACACACCTACACATTAATTCACAGGGCAAACAACACAATTCAATCCCTTTCACACTAATGTCATCCACATTCCATTCATTCAAAATAATGATCCATTCATACCGTCTTGGCTGGCACACAGCTGCTTCCACGCCCTCTACACTACAGCTCAAAACTACTCAGCTCAGTCTATCAATGAAGTCCAGGAATCACGTCTCGCAGTAGACCCCTTGGAAGACTCCTCCACGGTGACTGAGTCCGTCAGCTGCGTCGCCGGTTCAGGTCCCCGCTGCTGGCTCAGCTGCCAGTCCCCAAGGTGACCGAGCTAGCCTCCCGACGGACCTCGAGCGACCTGTATTTGTAGAAGGCGCTGGAATGCGCCAAAACCAGAACCAGAACCAAAACAAAACCGCCCTGCGGCGAAGATCAGTATTTTTCAAAGAAATTCTCCATATAAAACCTAAATGTGTAGGTGCAGTGAAGAAAGACATGAAAACAGTGTGTGCGAACCATTTATATTATCACTTAATTTCTCTTTATGTAAAAATATAATTTGAAATCTACATTTAATTTTTAGAAAAAGATTTCCCCAGTTTTGTTTTCTATGTGTGAAAATAGAAATTACCTCCCCCTTTATCCCCCCCCCCCCCCAAAAAAAAAAAAAATAATAAAGAGCCCTCGTTCATCCTTTCATACGTCCATCCATTAAAAAAAAATCAAACATTAGGACAGACAGGACGAACAGGAACAGACAATACGAAAGGAGCGGGGCCAACGCGGGCGTCGCGATGGGAGATCCCTGTTTCCGACTTAATATTAGTCGGATGAACACCTTATTTACGTCCGCATCCATCTCGCATGTCTGTATTCTAAATTACAAATATTTTAAAATAATAATGCCAAATTCCAACCAGTCAGGCACCAACATATCCAGCAAGGCTTCTGGGCTGTCAGAAATCAACCATCCATATATCCTCCCTTGGTTAACAGCAGCGCCCAAAACCATTCTAGCACAAAGACAACCCTATAGTCCTGGTACTCAGGAATTGGGTAAAGGAAAACAGAAATAAGAGTCGGAGTACATAAATCACAATCGGAACACTCCGAATGGGCCGAAAATATTCGAGAGCGCTTCGCAGACACGCCTCGACTACACACCCTTTTACAAGCAGGATGGAAAATGGATAAAATAAAAAAAAAAAACCCTTTTCTTTTTTTTTTTTTCTTCTCTTTCACTTGCGAAAAGGGTGTTTCACAATAACAAAATACTTTCTCTATATACAGAAATAATTCTTACCAGAACGGCGGGTGGTCAGAAAAGGAAGTGCCGGCCAGCCCCCAGTCTCTCGACGGAAGACGGGGCTCGACCAACCAGTCCCCACCGAAAGGAACTTCAGGTCCTGGACGACCCAATGGAGAGGTGGCAGTGGGTAGGGATAGAGATCCCCAACAGAAGACCAGCGGCTTCCTTCGGCCGAGCGAACGGCTAGGTCCCCCGCTGCAGCGCTACGATGAAGTAGACAAAAGAGGCCCACTACCCAAGGATGGGGATCCTTACCACTCGGCTGCCAGCGAATCGAGTGCTTAACCAAAACCCAAGATCGACCAACCCAAGATTGCAACAAGTCTGAATACAGTTACAGTCCCACCCAGGGACATCTCGAGAATGCCAACTTGCCAGAAAAACACGAGCAACTCAATCCGGCCTAAAAAACTCTGGCCAGGTATCTAAAAGAAAAAAAAAAGAAAAAAAAAAACGCGCACACGCGCGCGCGCACACATACGCGCATACACACATACATACACGCACACGCACACACGACACAGACACACACACACACACACACACACACACACACACACACACACGCGCACACACGCACGCACACACACCACAAAAGCCACGCGCAACGCACACTCACACGCGCGCCGTGTCATCTGTACACACGTTCGCTCTCGCGTGCCCCTCACATTCAGCAATTTTTTTTTAAATTGAAGGGGACAGTCAAGTCAGAGGATGCTGCAACCCCACGGACGACACGCGCTTGAGAGCATGACCTCTGTGTGCTCTAA
>JADBJO010002347.1:177500-190000 GCA_016801955.1 Conus betulinus
ACTTAAGCCTCTTCATCATCCCCACGTTGTATCCCCACCTTAAGCCTCTTCATCATCCCCACGTTGTATCCCCACCTTAAGCCTCTTTATCATCCCCACATCCTGTCCCCACCTTAGGTCTTTTCGGAGACTTTCTTTTTAACCGACGCATAATGCTTCCCCGCCTGAAAATCTTTCACTTCGACACCATCCTATCAGTCCCACTAAAACACCAAACCCAAAAAAATAGATTTCAAATCTATGCCCACTCTCCCCTCTCAACCCCCCCCCCCCCCCCCCCCCCCCCCCCTTTCTTTCTTGCTTGGGACAGTGCGAAAGGCAAAAATTGCGTCACGGCAAATACGTGCCGCCTTTCGTTCTTAGCAGCCTACCTCCCTTCCCCCCTCTCAACCTTCCCTCCCCATGCTGTACGATACAACGCAGCGTGGGAGGCGTTCTAACAACAGCCCGTCTCACCCCCCCCCCCCCCCCCCCCCCTCTCTCTCTACCCCGCGACACAAGGCATGTGCCGACACAAAGGCATGTGCCCGCGCACCACCACCCCCCCCACCCCCCCCCCCCCCCCCCCCATCCCCCCCTTCCCTTTCGTCCTACCGCCCCGGCCTCGCAGGCACCTGCACGTGCTCGCGAACACCTATGCGGACGCATAAATTAGCTGAGGCTTAACAGTCAGCTGCACGGATGCATAAATTATTCCGTGCCGATTAGGTTCAAACAATTTCCGAGGCGATTGGTGACTAGACTAAATCCCTCCCCCTCTCCCCCTGATCAGTGAATGACAGGTTGTCTCAATGTGTGATTCGGCAAGAGAGATTCATAAAACTAGGCACACACCGGCTCAGCTTCACTGACCCCTCAGGACTGCCTGTAGACAAGAGCAGAGGAAGACAAAGGGACAGAGGCCTAGGAAACTCTTGGTAACTCCTTGATCTCAAGTCATTCCCTGTTCATTCCCAGGAAAAGTGAGTTGGAACTCTGTTTTACATTTTTGAATCTATGTATTGATTTTATGTATGCTGTGTGTGTTAGCATTGTAAACTTGTACAAATGCTTAGCAACATTTATCAAACTGATGAATGATTATTCTGTGTAGTGGTTTGCTTGCCATCATATGGCAAAGCTCTCTCCCAGTGGTTTTGATTCTTTGTTAACAATCTGACCACTGCTCTCTTTGTGTGCACCCTGACTTTTGTCAGTGTGCAACTCTGTCTGTTAAGATAATAATTCAATGATAATTTTGATCAGGAAAACAGTATGCCTGTGCTAGGTAAAAACTGCTACTCTGATTTATAAATACTGGTGATTATTGGAATGATTTGTAGTGTATGACTTTAAGTCTACACCACATGTGTACTTGGACTAAGCATAGCCCAAGTCAGTGTGATTTAATTCATATGAAACATGGAAGAGTTGTTTAACTAAAACTGTAACATTGTATTACTGTCTCCTACCCTTTTGTAAGCTTAAACTTAGCCTTTAAACAAAAGTGGAGGTTAATAGTTATAGCAGAAACTCTACCATAGAGAAAACTTTGCTGGCTGAGTCTCACAACCCTTCTGAAAGACAGAGGAAAAGGGTAAATGTGTGCACTCGTCAGACCAGCCACCAGATTCTCATCTACAGATCAAGTTCTCTTTATCGCAGAACTGGGATCCTGGTCACGCTACACATTGCGGGTTGAACCACTGAACCAAAACGGGGGGACTTCGACACCATGGCAAATTGTAAACCGGGGCGACACCAGACAACCAATCTACACCAGTGGGGCAGTCACCAGCCACAGGAGAGAACAACTGTCTTCTCCGAAGCAAAGCTAAGTTTGCTTACCACCTGGACTCAAACCCCATCAGACCCTTACCCTCACTTTATGATGAAACAGTGAAACAGTGAGAGTACATCCTGGCTACAATACTGGGTATTAGCAAGCAAGGTGGATGTATAATAACCATATACATTCAGTGTAACTTAGACAGAACCCCTGTATGCCAACTTAAGCTTGCTGCACAGAGTGCCAGCGAGTAAAGTAGGAGTGAGGAAGGACCCCTCATTGTGGTAGTCCAATGAGAACTGAAACACAGCCTATGGAATTGTCACGCCATTTCTTATCTATGTATAAGTAATAAAAGTTGATGTGTGAAAGTGCACTTAACTTGTGTCAGTTCCCTGTTGTTCAATCGAATGTTGAATGTTTGAACTTCTCTCTTCAATTCTGTATCTCGGAGCTATAGGGTGTAGGTGAAATGTAAGATAATTCTCATCGAGAAATTATTCCCAAGTCCTTCCCCTAGAGGACCCACCTACCTTCATTCCTTGCTGTCTTGTAAAATACGGTGATATGCTTCATACCTCTGTGTATCACTTTTCTCTTTTTTTTTTTTTTTTTCATTCTTCTGCTTGCTTGACCCCCCAGCCTGTGTCTATTTGTCTAAATGTCTACATGTCTTTCTATGTCTGTCTGTCTGTATGGCCCTTTGTGGTCGGCCGGGCTATAGGCAACATTACCGTACCTCTGTGTGTGTGTGTGTGTGTGTGTGTGCGTGTGTGTGTGCGTGTGTGTGTGTGTGTGTGTGTGTGTGTGTGTGTGTGTGTGTTTGAGAGAGAGAGAGAGAGAGAGAGAAAGAGTGTGTGTGTGTGTGTGTGTGTGTGTGTTCAAGTTAAAATAAATGGCAAAACGTTGGTTGTCTCTGCTGAATATTTGTCTGGGAGCAAATTTTCATGAATGTAAATTAGTTTTGTTTTCTTATATATAATTTACAACAAAAAGAAGTTCACCTCGTGGTTCAACAGCAGATATGTTTAAATATCCATTCTCAGTATTAACTAATGCTTCTTGACCAATCATGTTGCTGATGTTTGAGTATATTTCAGTAGTCTATTACATTTATCACCTTTGTTTTGAAAAAGGTGTGTTTTCTGTGTTTTGTTTAGCATTTCTGTTACAGCTCATTTCATCTTATTTGATAGCTACAACAACAACAACGACAACAGCAACAACAATCACATCCAAACATAGGAGGTGTCGATTTGCAAGCGAGACTATCACCGTTGATGATAAAAGCGAGGATGAGTATTTCAAATGTTCCAGATGACCTCGCCATCATTATCTTCATGGAGGGTGCTGCGTATAAATTTCATTTTAAAATGTCTTTAAAATGGTTCCCATGAACACACTAATATCACACATACATCTCACCATTCTCAATATTGCACATATCAATTTTTCACTGGAGAAAGTGCAAATATAAAATAAGCAAATTTATCACAATGGGGAAAAGTATTTAAAGTCTCTGTTAATTTAAAAGTGATTACAGTGTTTGTTCATTTGTTCAGTGGCTTTATTTTTTTTTTTTTTTGTTAAAGTAAGCTGTTACTGTTTATAGTAATACAAACAAATCAGTCTGTAACAAGTACAAGTATTTCAGTCGAATGCGACCCGCATATTCTGGTAAAGAATAGAAATACTCCAGTCTTGCAACAGTACAAATATTATAGTCTACAATGATATTGATATTCCATTCTGTAACAGTATAAATATTCTAGTCTGTGACAATACAACTATCACAGTCTATAACACTACACATATTGCACTCTGTAAGGATACAAATATTACAGTCTGCTACAATACAAATAGTCCAATCTGTAACATCACAGATATTCAACTCTGTGTCGATACAAATACTTCAGTTTGCAAGGTAGAACAAGTAAACAAAGAAAAACTCCAGCTTGCAACGCTATACATATTATAAATAAACTAAGAAAAAAAAAACTCCAGTTCACAGCAAGTCATATGTTCGAGTACATTCATTTAAATATCTCAGTTTTCAACGATGCAAACAATCCAATCCATTGCAAAACAAAATATCCAGTCCGCAGCAACAGAAATATTCCACTCTGCAAAATACAAATAGTCCAGTTCGCAGTAGTGGAAACCCTCTAGTCTACAACAAGACACATGTTCAAGTCAGCAACAGGTCGTGAGTTCCAGTCTGTGATAAGACAAACATTTCAGTCTGCGACAAGACAGACATTCCAGTCTGCGACTAGACAAACATTCCAGTCTGCAATAGGACGAGTGCCAGATCTGTATCTGTTCAAATGTTTCAACTTGCCAAAACGGAAGCACACTAGTACGCAACAACACAAATATAGGAGCCGGTAACAAAATATATCTTCAGTCCTAAATCTACTCACCGTTTAGTCTACAGTTACACGAATATTCCAGTCTGTAACAACACAAATATTCAATTCTGTCTCAATGTAGCTATTCTAGTCTGCAGCTATTCTAGTCCGCAAGAATGAAATATTCCAGTCTGTAACAACACAAATATTCCAGTCTGTCTCAATGTGGCTATTCTAGTCTGCAAGAATGACATATTCCAGTCTGTAAACAACACAAGTATTCCAGTCTGTCTCAATGTGGCTATTCTAGTCTGCAACAATGAAATATTCCAGTCTGTAACAATAATGAATGCGAAAGAACAAGAACAAAGCTGTTCCGTCCGCAACAAAACGCACACTCCACTCTGTCATGGTACACATTCCAGTCTGCAACAAACCAAACATTCCCGTCTACAGCAATGCAAACGTTCTCGGTAAGTACATAAAAATACACGATTCTGCATAATATAACTACTCCAGTCTAAAAAGAATAGAAATGTTACATTTCACAACCATACAAATATATGTATGTCAGTCTGCAACAATACAATTATTCTGCACCACAACAACAAATATTCCAGTCTGCAACAACACAATTACTCCAGTCTGCAACAATACGAGGTCTCGTCTGCAACAGCCCGCAACACTGCAAACATTGCTGTCTGCAAGGATGCAAACATTCCAGTTTCCAGTCTACTTCAGAATCCAAACATCCCAAATGCAGCATTACGAACATCCTAGTAATCCTACAGAAGCAAAGCAGCACTTCTAGACTCACCCGGATTCGATGTTGACTGCAGAAGAAGGAGCTGGGCTTGATAACAGCAGCCAAGATGATGGGGAAGAAAATCTATGAGGGCGTGAGCAAGACCTCCTCCAAGCTGTCGTTGTCTTCGCAGTCTTCCCTGGATGAAGGAGCCGCCGCAGCGACAGCTGACACTGAGGTCTCTGCAGACGACGATGACGACGACGACAGCGACGAGAACTACGACGTGATTGACGAGAGTATGATCGACCCCGTCTTCAGTCGGACATCAAAGTCCAGCAGAGCAGGACAAGCCAGCGACACGACAAAAGACAGGAAGGGGAAAGGCGACAAGTCTAAAGCAGGCAAGTAGACAAGGGTTGTTAAAAGTCCCCGTACTGTCCACACCACATCCCTCTTACCCCTCTCAGTGCGCATCTAGGTTAGTTCACACGAGCGTGGTTCATAAGAGGAGTGGATTAGTATCTCGCCCCGCTGTCCAGCTAACTCTTCGCCTTTGATGGCGTCCTGTTTACTCATACAGGGCATTAATAGTCACCACCACACATTCCAAAAGAACGGCCTGATTGGTTGGGTTGCCCTCTTATGTTACGACGAATGCCAGCATGGTGTCTGACACTGCTCGGTGAAGTCAGCCCTCTGCACCCACATAGCGTTGGCAAGCGCGCAAGTCGCCGTGTGCGTGCATCAGGCTGCACAGTCGGACACCGTCAGCGGCAAAGTGGGGGAAACAGAAGAGATCCAGCCCGAGAACAGGGGGGAAATCAGAGAGCCAATCACATCAACAGGAAGCGGTCAGTTCTTTCTACTAGCGAAAGCCGATGATAGTTACTCTCTCCTTTCTGTCTATCCATGTGTAATTGCCAAGTAAATTTTGCTAGCACAAGAAACTGTGTAGAAAAAAGACGACGATCTTCAAAGACGCCATCTAATTACAAACGTCATTTGCTCGTTATGGATAACCCGCATTGCTATTGGCTCGCTGGTGATTGTTTTAGTTGTGTGTACTCTGCACTATTTATACACTATTTCTCATATGAATAAAATGTTCATGGAAAGCCAAATTTGGATCCTAGAAAGTTCCAGGAAAAAAAAATCCTTGAAAATTTTAACTGATTCTATAAAAGTCTGAATAAGTTCCCTAACATTTTTATTAAAAGACCTATAAGCTTTCATGGAAGAAGCGTGTTCCGAAATTAGCCACCAGGCCCGGTCCAGACTTTGAGCTCTGTGGTTTCTCTCTTTTCCTTAAAGATGTGAAATTATTTGGTACTCTTATATTGCCCATTCGGTAATCGTTCTTAATACATATAGACATCTTCCAATATCCATTTAGTGATATAACATCATTTGGTTGTCTTCCAAAATTGAGTTGGTAGGCTTCTAATATCACTTGGGAGTCTTCCATTATCCATTTGGTATTTTTCTATCATCATTTGATAGTTTTCTGTCACCATTTGATAGTCTTCCATCATCCCTTTGGTAGACTTCCATCGTCCGTTTATACTTTTCCATTGCCCGTTTGGTAGCCTTCCATCGTCCATTTGGTAGTCATCTATGATCCATTCAGTAAATTTCTATACTTTATTTGGTAGCTTTCCACCAGTACTGTCAGACAAAACATAGCAACTTACATGCAATATATCCATTTAAAATCACCATAACCCATTTTGTTTGGAGCTTTGAGCGCTCCATTCAGAAATATACTGCATGTTGAATCGCCATATCCCGCACACTTGAGAATAAAAAAGCTGTATGAGTTGTATTTCAGCATGGAGAGCTCAAAGAAAATGTAAGGAGGCACTTCTTGATATTTAGGTTAGGCGCTCGTTAATTCCAACAACTGCTTTTTTTGCCCGTAATTGCCAGATACTGGATACGTCCCGTCATTGGCATCGTATATGATGCTTCAGAAGGCTGGACCAAGCCCAGCATCCTTTCATTTGATGCTCTTTCTTAGGCTAAAGCTTGGTGAAATTAAACTTCAAAGAACGAAGAGTTATTTAGGACTTTTAATTTTGATGATCAGAGAACATCCTTCTCCACAGACAGACAGACAGACAGACAGACAGACAGACAGACAGACAGACGGACGGACGGACGGACGGACGGACGGACAGATAGACAGATGCCACTCTTGATTTCTCTTTAGAGATCAGAAAATGTTCTTGACTTGACTTGACAGACGGACAGACAGACAGGCAGACGGGCAGGCAGACAGGGAAAGAAAAAAATTACGCATGCATCATTGGATGACTGCATTGTGGGTTAAAACAATTACCTACACCGTTGTCTACGCAGCACGCAACGAACCCAAGGCATCAGCTGTAGTCATGCCGACCGTGCGTGCCTCACCCCAAGGCACGGGTCACCCGACTCTGACGTCACAGCCTACGTCACCGACCTCCAAACAACCTATATCACCGGCCTCCAAACATCATGCAGAGGGTAAATTACTTGATTACTTGATGACTCCCAGAGATGGCCACCCAACAATGTTGCAGAATTGTTGATTTTTTTAATACCGTATATTGATCAATTAATCAGCGAGTCAGTCTCTCTCTCTCTCTCTCTCTCTCTCTCTCTTGGTCAATGTCAATAAAAAATATGTCTGAAGCGTCTCTCTCTCTCTCTCTCTCTCTCTCTCTCTCTGTATATTTCTTTCTGTAGCCATCGGTCTGCCTGTCTGTCTGTCTGTCCGTCTGTCTGTCTGTCTGTCTCTCTGTGTATCTGTCGTCTGTGTATCTGTCTCTCTGTTTGTATCTCTCTCTCTCTCTCTCTCTCTCTCTCGTCTCTCTCTCTCTCTCTCTCTCACACACACACACACACACACACACACACACACACACACTCTCTCTCTCTCTCTCTCTCTCTGTGTATCTCTCTCTCTCTCTCTCTCTCTCTCTCTCACACACACACACACACACACACACACACACACACACACACACACACACACACACATACATTTTAATCAAAGTTTTAACAGATGCCGCGCCCAACTCGGTTGAGCACTTAAAAAAAAAAAAACTATTGTTGGTTAGTAACACATTATATATATATATATATATATATATATATATATATATATATATATATATATATATATAGAGAGAGAGAGAGAGAGAGAGAGAGAGAGAGAGAGATTACAAACGTTTTTGCTGATTGAAAAATAATCAAGGGAATAAAGAATGGCATAATTAAGAAAAGCCGAACAAAAAACTGAAATACAACCAGGTTTTAAAAAAATCATAATTGACGACTTTTTTCCTCCCACGTTTGTTAGCACAACAGTTAATGTTTCCCTAACAGATGGAGATGGAGATGGAAGAATGTTAACACTTGTGGAAGAATCTTAACTGATTTGATCTGTTTCACAAAGTAGTGAAGCATTAAAAGACAAGTTAGCGTTGTTCTCTCTCTCTCTCTCTCTCTCTCTCTCTCTCTCTCTCTCTCTCTCTCTCTCTCTCTCTCTCTCTCTCTCTCTCTCTTTACATAATTGTAAGCAAAAAGGTCATTCACCTCGATTTATAGTATTTGTACCCATGTTTAGGCGGTCAACTGGCCATAATTTTGAACAGAAATAGTATATGTGTTTTCCTTTTTGTAGGTAGCTAACAACAGCAACAATAGCTACGACGACGACAGCAACGGTAACAACAACAACAACAACAACGTCAACAACAACAACAACAACAACAAAACAATAGGGAATAATGTTAGTAATAATCGTAATAATGATAATGATAATAATAGCAATAATTTTACTTATGATTGTTATCATAACAACACTGCCCCTGCCTCTATTACTATTACTATTGCTGCTGCTGCTGCTACTGCTTAACAAATCACATAGCGCCAGATTTGAAATGACTGTATGGCAAATGCCGTTTTATGATCAAAATATAATAAGAAAAAAAGGAAATGACTCGCATGAATAAATACAAGTTTCAAGTAATCATGCGTATATATATATATATATATATATATATATATATATATATATATTGATCGAGACAAACTTGCATAAGTAAAGTATATGCGTAGCAAGTACCACAGCACTGACGATTATCTTGAACACTCATGCACATACACTATTAAGTACTAGCGTAAAAATGTTAGACAATGAAATAGATTCTTACATTCTTTATGGTTTTAAAAATTCTGTTTAATATTATCAGTATATGCGCACATATACAAAACGGTGACAGCACATGCATTAAGAACTTCTGTCCTCTTCGCAGCACTCACAACCACCCTAACCCTTTTTTCTTCTTTTGGCACAAAATACAGCCATCAACGAAGACGACGATTCTCCCACATCGGTCTCCTCCCCGCTACTGGAAATGACTTGCAGTCAACTCTGTTACCGTCTCCGGCTGTGTGGCATGCAGGGGCTGGCTCAGGTCTGTCAGGACAATTCCTTGGATGGAGCTTTCTTTTGTGCCCTCAGCAACGACGCTCTGAAGAAAGCTCCCTTCAAACTGGGGTCCTTCGATGTGGAAACGAAACTGACGATGGTGAAGGCTGGATGGGTGCCTAAATGAGAAGGCACGAAGAGAAACGGTTCTGCCAAGTGTCCTGGCAGTCAGTGTGTATTGTGGACAATAAACAAGTAGGGTAACTCTTGCTCCCACAAGAAAAACATCACTCCAAAGGAATGCTGCTTACGACACCGAATCGCCTAGAAGACATGACAGCACAGAGTTTGTTCTGTGTGCTCTGTGCTGTCATGTCTGCTAGGCGATTCGGTGTCGTAAGCGGCATTCCTTTAGAGTTATGTTTTCTTGTGGGAGCAAGAGTTACCCTACTTGTTTATTGTTTATTATTTACTGTTCCCTGCCTCCTTTCATATTTGATTTCATGTATTGTGGCGTTTTTATTTTGGACGCACAGAGGGAGGACGGGGCAGAAAAAAAGGTCGGCAATGGGGGGGAGGGAGTGGAAGGTAGGCGGAAGGGGGGATTAAGAGTAGGGGGGGGGGGGGGGGGGGGTGGTGTGGAGCAGGTGGAATGGAAGGCAGAGATGAGCTAAGGGCTGGGGATCTTCGTCTCTGGCAACGATTTTTTTCTCTCTGCAAGTCTGAAAGGGAAGTGTATCATTCTTTTAAAAAAAATCGCCATGGGAGGTAGAGGAAGGGGGGAGGAGAGGAAGTGTAGGATGGGCACACTCCACACCCTTCCTTTCGTCCCTCTTCCCCTGCCGGCTCCTCCCTCCCTCCCACCTCCCTCCCTCTCACCTCCCTCCTCACCCTTCCCGCCTCCCGCTCTCCATTTTTCGCCTCCAAAATGGTCATTTCTAATAAAAGAAAATCCTCACTCTCCCGCAGTAGATACGGCAAAGGCAGCTCATGAACAAACACTCGCTACATTAGTATGGCTGATACCTCCGTCGATTGATAGAACAAATAATTGATCGATTTATCGATTGGGTAGCTTACCCGGCTTTTGTTGATCCGTTTGAATGCCGAGTGACGAAAATCCAAAACAGGAAGTGAAGAGAACGAAATGTGAATCTCAATCATCATCATCATCATCATGATAATATAATAATACCAATAATAACAATATCATGATAATAACAATAATGGTAACAATTGAATGTGGCTGAAAATAGTAAGGTTTTAGCTACTATTTCTCTCCAGGGAGAGGGCGGGGGGAGGGGGCGAGGGAGGAAGGATGTGTAGGGAAGGGAGGCCCTCCAGTGATATCTTTTGGGTGGGAGAGGGGCAGACTACCGTCTGCTCCCTCCCCCCCCCCCCCACCCTTCCCTTTCCATCAATTTTGGAATAAAAAAAATTGGGCAGCATGTTATGTTGGCCCCCCTCCCCACCCCACCCCCATCTCACCACCACCACTGCCACTACCATTTTTTAAGCAATGTGAAAGATGAAGAAACACCTCTCTAACCTATAAAATTCACTTTAATGAAAATGCCCCCCCCCCCCCCCCCCCCCCCCCCCCCCCCCCCCCCACTTCCACTTCCTCCGACTACTTATATGGAAATTTGGAAGATGAGTTCCCCCAATTCCTCCTCTTCTCCCGTCCTCGCTTTCATTAGAAAAAAAAAAAAGACGACTGCACAGATGTGTTTAGTCAGTTTCAGTTCAGGCTGCTCGCGAACCACCCTCCCCACCCCCACCGATGCAGCAAAATATCTTCCGACGCCGCTGAATCTAACACACGGTTCACCATACCGTGAACGTGTCCACAGTCTGTTATTGAGTGAGAGGTCTCTACCGTCTTGTGGACGGAGTGGTGGTGGTGGTGGAGGGGGGGAGGGGGGGGGGGGGTGAGGAAAGGGATGGCAGGAGAGTAGGTGGATGGGGGTAACGTCATCTCTTCACAAGCCATGTAACCGAACTGTCGGAGTCGTAACATCCTGTGATACAACCTGGCTTGAATAGTCGCAAGAGTGATTTTTTTTCTTTTCTTCTACATATATTTGATTTTAGTCTATGCAGACGTGTGTGTGTGTGTGTGTGTGTGTGTGTGTGTGTGTGTGTGTGTGTGTGTGTGTGTGTGTGTGTATACGTATATGATGCACGCGCGCGCACGCGAATTTGTGTGCGTGTATGTGTGCATGTGTGTGCGTATGTTAACCTTTTCCTGTTTTCATTTCTTTTCTTGTCTTCTTCTTCTTCTTCTTCTTCTTCTTCTTCTTCTTCTTCTTCTTTTCATTTATTTCTTTATTTTTCTTTCTTTATTTATTTCTTTTTCTTTTATCAGTAGACAAATTGCCCCACTCCCATCCCTCCCATGATGAAGCGCACCCGCGCGCGCGCGTGTGTGCATGTGTGTTTGTGTGTCTGCGCGCGCGCTTGTGCATGCATGCAGGTTTCTGTTATCTGCGTATGTAGTATCAGTCCTTTTTGATAGTCTAATTATCGATTTGTGTATTCACCTTTTTCCCTGTTGTTGCTATAGTAACTTGCATATTTTCCTTTTTTTTTTTTCCTATATTTTTTCTCTTCTTCTCTTTTTATTTTTTTGTTTTCCTCAGGGCTGGATGGAAAAAAAAAAACATGTGCAATTTGCTTATCTCATTACCTTGGGTAGATAAAATTTTGTTCGAATTTTGTTCGTTCGTTCGTTCGTTCTCTCTCTTTCTCAGTTTCTTTTTCTCTCTCGCTCACACACGCACACACACACACACACACACACGCACGCACGCACGCACGCACGCACGCACGCACGCACGCACGCACGCACGCACGCACGCACGCACGCACGCACGCACGCACGCACGCACGCACGCACACACGCACGCACACGCACGCACGCACGCACGCACGCACGCACGCACGCACGCACGCACACACACACACACACACACACATACAACAGCGTGCACGCAAACCCCACTTCCATAAGCACATAGTAATAACAACAACAAAAGCAAGAGCAAAATCAACAGTAACATGAACAGTGACAACAACAACAAAGATAACAACAGCAACATCAACAATAATGATGAAAACAATATCGGCAACAACAACAACAAGAACAGTAGCAGTAACATAAACAGCAAGAACAACAGTAATAACAACACAAAACGGCCACAGTAACGAGATCAG
>JADBJO010002347.1:195000-205000 GCA_016801955.1 Conus betulinus
TGTGTGTGTGTGTGTGTGTGTGTGTGTGTGTGTGTGTGTGTGTGTGAGAGAGAGAGAGAGAGAGAGAGAGAGAGAGAGAGAGAGAGAGAGAGAGAGAGAGAGAGAGAGAGAGAGAGAGAGAGAGAGAGAGAGAGAGAGAAGCTAAAGGAGGAGGGCAAATTCATGGCGAGAGGGAGAGGATTTTTTTTTTTTGGGGGGGGGGGGGGGGGGGGGGGGGTGGTGGGGGGTGAGGGGTATTTTAGCCTGTGCTGCTCTCCATTCTTAGCGTCAGTAGGTTCTGTGTTATTCTGTCTGTTCAGGTGGGAAAAGGCTGTTTGCCTGCTGCCACTGAACGCACTGAACACAGCCACTGGCCTGGGCTTTTTAACGCCGCCGCCGACATTGATTGTTGCTGTGACGTGCGTTGGCGAAATGAAAAGGGGATGGGGAAAAGAACTGGTGGTAGAGACCTGTGGCAGACAAAGGGGGAAGAAAGGGAAAGACAATGAGGAGGAACAGGAGGAACGAAGAGGGGAGAGAGAAGAGATTAGAGGCAAGAGTGGAACACAGGAGAATGAAGGAACGTAAAAAGCGCAGAAAGAGTCAGGTGATTGATTTCTGACACTGGAAATTCAAGCTGGATTTTTTTTGTTGTCGTTTTTTTTTTTTTCACGTCTGTTTGTTTGTTTATCAGTTTTTAATTTTGCAGAATCATCGACGGAAATCAATGTCTTCTCTCTCAAGTCATTTTGAACAGATCTAGTGTTGACAGTGAATTCTTCCTTACCCTGATTTTCCTCTGTTGCTGTTGTTGTTGTCTGGCCCAGACTTAGGCCAACATTTCCCTCTGTTTCTTTGTCTGGTGCCCACCACCATGCACAACAAACCTCTCCTGTTCTTCAGCTCGCCTTTTTCATTTTGGCCTAAGTTTTGTCTGGCTTCCTTTCCTTGACGTTGTTTGTTTGTTACCTTTGGCTGGAGGATCACGATTGTACTTGCACCTGCAGATTTGCTTATCATTTAAAAGATGACGCAAAGTTGAAGAGTTCAGATCAGACTTGGTGATAAAAGGGACTGTAGTCAAAGCACAAGCTCGCTTTACTTTGGTACATATCTGAATTAAACCGGGGACTTTACAGCTGTCAGGTAGATTAGACTAAAATGACAAAGCTGATTTTAACGAAACTTACTGAAAAGATAGATGGGGACACGAGACGAACCCATGTTTTTTTTTCTGTTAATGTGGATCCGTGGAGTGGCCTCGCATGAAAAGACAGATCCGAGATCTGTTGAGCCTTGGTGGCACTCTCCTGAGCGCCCTTAAAGTTAATCTTTTACCTTACTCTTTCTCCTTCCTGCTTTCCTTCACCAACAGAGAGCTGAAATGCCGAAAAAAACGGACTTTATCATTTCGATGTTGATTGCTATGAAGTGAATATTGCTTTGTATCTTTCTCTGTACTGATACCTAAAGAAGATATGTTTGTCAAAAACGTGCCTGTCTATGTCGCATTGTACATTAATTTAGCGTTCTTGTGCACCTTCGTTTTGTGTACTCTTTTGTATTATGCCCTCAAGTTCCAAAACAATCTGTGGTCCACTATTCATAATTGAAAAGATGAAGATTTACATCCCCTAGCCGAATGACTTAACGCAATGAATGACAATGAGTACAGATATAGTTTAACACGATCTTAAGGATTTCACATGTTGATGATTTTTTTAAGGGCATTGTTGGTACTGGTGGGACTCGCACTCGCTGTAGAAGGCAACAGAAATGACAATTGTGCAACACCGTTATCAGTTTTGTGATGATTGTGTAGTCAGTCATAGAGATTTCCACTACAATCTTTTATCCACAGCAGGGGTAGAGGCCTTTTCTTCAGTCCAGTCTTTGACATTACCGATCCAGGTCTCGTTTGGTTTGACTCTTACACGTACGTTCGCCCACCCTCCATCGAGGCCTAGTCGGAAGGGCCTGGAATAAGGTGCCACGGCAGGACTGTGGCTGTAACTAAGTTGCCAGACAGAGCATTCATGGGTAATGAGCTCAGTGAGCGGTGATGCCAGGTCATGTTGTTCAAAACCCAGTTGATCTCAGCCACAGAATAACCGCAAGCCTTTTAAAGACACAACCATATACAAAGTAAAACTCAAAACAAAAATATTTCTTTTAAAAGTCATCAGATAAAAGGTTGATTTTCAGTGAAGCCCATTATCAACCACATAGAAATCAAATGAAATTAAAAAGTCGATTTCCCGTAAAAAGTAAAAAGCATCAGATTGTACATCTCAAAGCAACGTCTTCATAGAATCCATAGTAAAATGTTGGAGTCTTTTCGCATATATCCCAGCATTCAATTAAAAGATGTTTGCTGCTGACTAGTTAATTGCACAGTAAGTGGCATGCGGTATTCTCACTCTTTAGGAGATAAGAATACATAAACAGATGTGAACCAGTTTGTTAGCTACGCAACTCCGTTTTACTCTTCCATTTCCAGAGGTAGATAGAAGAAATTCTATGAAGCATAGGTAGATTTCAAAGAGCTTTTTTTTTTCTCAGTTTGAGCGCCAGAAAATCAGTAGGCAGCACAGCTTGCGTGTCTTTCAGTGAACATCCCCGAGACATTTCCTCATAATTTCTAATGAGATGCTACGATTATGAGCTATGCTTACGTCGTGCATAATTTTCCTAACAACCAACCAGAATTGCGACTATTTTCATTCTTTGCCAGTCATATAGTATTATTTTCATTTTTGTGACTGAAACTGACACATGGTTTAATAATGATGAGAAAATGTGAAACTAAAAGGAATTGTGATAACGCAATCAGTTACCAGTATAATAACACATTTTTTTTCATACTCCTCATTTGCCCTGGGAATGAATTTTTGTCCCAAACGGAAATAAGTAAAGTGAATGAAATTGTGAATGAAGTATCCTGGATTCCTGGATGCTTTCATAAACGTGTTGTGTTGTTTCCCAACGTTTTTCTTTTTTTTTTTTTCTTTTTTTTTTGCAAACAGTTTTGACCTCCTTCTGGATCTCACTGGCTCGCAGCTCCGTACATCTCGGCAGACATGCATTCTGCACGTGGCCACGTGGCTTTACAATGGTTGTATACAGATCAAGTTGTGAGTCACTCAGAGGGATGATACGGCTTAAATAGTTCTTTTGTTGGGCATGAAATCATCATTTCCTGATTATTCGTTCACTCTTCCTCCTCCTCCCCTCCTTCTCTTCCCCTCTTCCTCCTGGTCTTTGTGTTCCTCTTGTCTTTTTATGCCTGTGTGTTTATATCTTGTTCTAAAATGTCATGCATTACTAGTGCAGAGAGAACATGGACAGCCAATTGGAAAAAGTCAAGTTTATGAAAAAGGTAAGCGAGATTAATTTTTTTTGTCTATATTTAACCACTCCAACTGTGAACACCAATAGGTTCCGTTTTATCATGCCAGAAAAAGGTTGTTTACCTGCTTTCATTGAACACACTGAAACACACCCACCGGCTCTGTTTGTTGTCTCTTTTTCTAAACCATCAACTTCATTGCTGCGACATGCGTAGGCGGAAATAAAAGGGTTCAGGGAGAGAACGGATGGAGACAAAGAGTCGGGGAAGGGAAAGGCGACCAAGGGTACTGGGATGTGAAGAAACAGATGTGAAGCAAATGGGGGAGTAAGACAAAGATAGGGAGAGAAAATGAAGGAACTTGAAAAGCAGAAGAAAGAGTCAGGTGATTGATTGTCTGAATCTGGCATTCCAGGCTGGCCTCTTCTTCTTGTTTTTCGTTTGGTGATTTATGTATTTGCCTATTCATTTGTCTGTCTGTCAATCTGTTTGCATTTTGATTTTTTTTTTTAATTGGATCACAGTTTTGTACACCTATCTTTACTCACTTTTTAGGGACATTCGATGTTGATACTTAGTGCCCACTTATTTTACTTTCAACAGTTGTTGCCGTCAAACTCTGAGTTTCATTTTCCCATTCTGCTTTCTTTTTTCCCCTCTACTACACTGCCCAACAATTCTGTGCGTTTATCAGCAACCTCTTCATGTTGCCTATGTTTGGGTTTGTTTTCTTACTTTTTTTCCCTTTTGTTTTTTTGCTTTTGCTTCCTATCTCCGGCAAGGGGGTTACATTTTCACCCATTGTCTGTTGGTTTGTTGATTTGTCTGATGCCAAGATTACACCACACCGAAATGATGGAGTTTGACCAGATTGGGTAGAAAGAGGTAACGTGGCCAAAGTTCCAGCTTACTCAATTTTTTTTTTTTTTTTTTTTTTTTTTTTTTGGGGGGGGGGGGGGGGGGGGGGGGGGTATCAAAAGGCACCCCCAAGACCTGTTAGCAAGATTACACATCCCACAAAAAAACCACACACACTGGACCTATTTTAAAGAAAGATTATTGAAAAATGGAATGCGGATCCCAAGGCAGATCTATTGAATCGTAATGAGAATCCGTGGTGTGGATCGGGTTGAAATATTGGATCCAAGATCTAATCAACCTTAGCAGGCGTCTGTGTTCTCCCGAGTGTCCTTCTGGTTCCCCCCCCCCCCCCACCCCCCCCCCCCCCCCCCCCCCCCCCCCCCCCCCCCCGTCTCTTCTTCCTTACTTACCTTCTTTCACCAAGAGCATTATATATTCCAAACAACCTCTGGTTCTCTGTTTATAAATGAATCTCCACAAAAGGAATTGTGAATGAGGCAATCAGTTATAAATGAAGCTCGCGTTTTTTTTTTTCATCAGTTATAGATGGAGCTCTCGCTTTTTTTTCTTTTTTTTTTTTTTTTTCTTGTACTTCATATGTGTTTTGTCTGAATATTTGTATCAAATGGAAACCAGCGAAGTTAATCAAAATCTGAATAAATACCTGAGATATTCATAATACCTGATACCTGAGTTTAATCAAACTTCGTTCACGACAAGCAGTTTGATGTCAAAGATATCTGGGTAGCCCCCTGGACCTCATTGTCTCACAGTTTGACAGACAAGCATTCTGGACATGGGCCGTTGCCATTGTCAGAAGAAAAGGCCAAGAGAAACATCATCAAAGAGATGATAGGATCCAAATGTACACTTCTGTGAAATATCATACCATCACTTCCCATGCATTTTATCCACCTCCTCTCCTTTCCTCCTTTCCTCCTCTTCACCCATTCGCCGTACCACCTCCTCTCAAACAGTCCATCAAGGGAGATCCTTTTGTATGTGACAGCGTGGCACCATTCACCTACATCCCGCATCACCCCACACCCACATCCCATCTCCTATCATCTATTTTTATGTATGTACAGGCTGGCTACAAAGATGAGTTCGTTCAGGAAATGCAAAACAAACATTTGCTGTGAAACACACTTTGCAACCTCTTAACGGCTCCCGACAGCCCCTGGCCCTCCCCATCTCCTGGATGTAGTAAAGGTCATCCTAAACTTGATTTTGTAGGTCACGTTTTGACTGGAGATCCCGGATTATAACATAGAATCTGATAGAGACATGGACACACACACACACACACACACACACACACACACACACACACACACACACACACACATGATTAGAGACAGACAGACAGAGGCTGAAAGACAGACGGACAGACAAACAAACAGGCAGATACGACAGACAGACAAGGCAGGCAGACAGACAGATAGACAGAAAACAGGCAGATCATCAGACTGATAGAGACAGAGACGAAGAGTAATAAAGCAGAGAGAGAGAGAGAGAGAGAGAGGAGAGAGAGAGAGAGAGAGAGAGAGAGAGAGAGAGAGAGAGAGAGAGAAACTCGTTTTTCCTTAATGGCTGAAACTAATTACGGTGAGACTATTTTTGTACGCCTGCATATTCATAACTTGCTGGCACTGGGTCCTGAATCAGCATGACAGAGAGAGCACGGAGAGCCAAAAGAACAAAGGCAAGCTCAAAACAGAGAGCCAGAGAGAGGATTTTTTTTTTTTACCACTTTACTTTCCATACTGAGCCTTTCCGAATCTCGGCATCAGTAGACTCCATCACACTCTTGTTGTTTTTTCTTTCATGCCAGAAAAAGGCCGCTTGCCTGCGGTCCGTTCAACACACTGAACACAGCTATCGCCCCTTTGGTTTGTAGACCACCAAGGTTATTGCTATTACGTGCACTGGCGGAAATGAAAAGGGTTCGGGGAAAGAACGGTTAGAGACCAAACACTGAGGAAGAAAAACGGGGTGGGGAGGTACAGTGATGTGGAGGAAGAGGGCAGACAGAAAGAGACTGAAGGTTAGAGTGGAGCAGGAGAAAGGAGAAAAAAAAGAGCTGAAGACAAAAAGTCTTGTGGCTGATTTTCTAAAGCTGCTATTTCAGGGTGGCTGTTTTTTGTTTCTCCCACTTTTTTGTTCGTTTCTTTCTTTCGATCTGTCTGTCTGTCTGTCTGTCTGTCTGTCTGTCTGCCGGTCTGTCTGTTGTCTTTGTTTTTTTCTTGCTTCATTTATTTCTTTATGTTTACCTGTTCTGTTTATGGATTTGTTGATTTATGTTTTCTTCTCATTTTGTTTATTCGTTTATTCATGTCTTTTCCTCTATGCTCACAGCCGAAATAGGTTTGTACACCTGTCTTCACTCACTTTTGAAGGAGAGCTGCTGCTGAATAATGGCCGCCCACTTACATTGACTGATTTCCTGTCGTTACTGTCATGTCCAGATTCTCATTTTGCCCCCCCCCCCCCCCCCCCCCCCCCCCCCCCCCCCCCCCCCCCCCCCCCCCCCCCCCCCCCCACACACACACACACACACACTTTACCCTACTTGTTATTTTCCCTTTCATACTGCCCATCAGTTCCATAAATCTCACCAGTTCACCTTCTTCTGTTGACAAAGTTTTGCTTCGTTTGTTTGTTTTTTTGTTTGTTTGTTGTCTTTGCCTTGTCTGATGGTTGATTTATCTGTTTGATACCAAAATTACGTCACCCTCAAGGGATGGGGTTTGATCAGATTTGATGGAAAAGGGGGCAGCTGCCACTTTGCAAACTGATTTCATTTTGGTGCAATTCTACACCAAACAGTGGACCCAGGATCTGTCAGCTAGATCACACACACACACACACACACACACACACACACACACACACCACACACACACACACACACACACACACACACACACACACACACACACACACACACACACACATGCACACAATTCCACTAGACCTGTCAATATGAAACCTAGCAGTTAGTACAGATTTTGTATGTCTATGTGATTGGAAAGGTGAATCCAATATCTGTTAGAGCTTGGTGGAGGTCTGTGTTGCCCTAAGTGTCTTCTAGTTTCTTTTTTCCTCTTTACGCTATTTCTTTCCCTTCTGCTTTCCTTTTTCACTAAGAGAGCTCAAAATTTAAAACAAAATGGTTAGTTATTCGTATTAGACATAACATGAAAAGGATTGTAAATGTCACAAACAGTTACAAATGTAGATCTAGTTGCAAAGTGAAACGACTGCAGGCGGAAATCTAAACAAATCTTAAATAAATGTCAGCGAACCGCCCAGAGAAACGTGGACAAACGAGTCACAAGACAACATACAACGCGTTTCGACCTCTTAGGTCTTCCTCAGGTGAAACAAAAACGAACAAAATAACGAAAATGCACTTAGCTTTGATCGCTTCAGATTGCTTCTGAGTTCAGCGCAAGGAAGAAGGCTTGCTACTTCCCCTCTGACCTCAATTTCTAATAGTTCATATATTTTTTTGCGGACATGCATTCAGCATGATGCAGAGGGATGACTACACTCAAATGTTTTCTTTGGTTAAATTGTAAAACATTACTTTCTAATCATTCATCCACTCCTTTCCCTTTCCTTCTCCTTCCCCTCCTTCTCTTCCTTTCCTTCTGTTTTTCATCCTCATCCTTCTGCTCCTCTTCTTTTCACAATGTGATCGCCTCTGTTCATCCACTGAGATAACAAACACCTGTATCTTCCTGATTGTGTCCATAGAGTCTTTCTGAAATTTCTTAGTCAAGGTGTTTCTTTGCTTGTTGATGTAGTTTTAACATGTGTTTTTTTGTTGTTACTGCTGCTGCTGCTGCTGCTGCTGCTCACTATATTGTCTTTCTTCAAGATGTTAAACCAGTGGATGCAGTTAGTCTACTATCTATGATACTTCGTCCTCATTCCCAGGTCTTTTGACTTCACGTCGGCGTTTATAATGATTTGTCAGCCAACGTTTATTTGTTTATTGGCGCTCAAAGTGCTAAGAACAAAGCTAATAAATGGCTGTTCTCAACGTGTTCACAATCCACCAAGCATTCAGTTATATCATACCTTCTACCAGAAGGGTGTAAACTGACAAGCAGAGCAGTGAGTGAGTGATTCTCTAATTTACAGTCTGTTGACACTTGGTGACAGTAGACTTGAAAAAGAAAAGAGCGAGGGGAAGGGGAGCGTTTATAAAACTCTATAAATTTGATGCATGGAAAGCACTTTTGCTATTTGCACAATTTCTGGTTTGTGGGTTATTGTTTTGATAGAATCATGTACAGTCACATTCACGTTCGATTCTTTATATAATGAAGTAAATATTGCACAAAGAAAAAGAATATGGCCCTCTGATAGAAGGCTTGAACAATCGCACGCTACATTTTTGAAAATTTGGTTTTCCCACGAATTCATTCGAAGCTTGTATATATTAAAGATGACCAATATCGCGGAAATGATAAGATTTCATACTTCTGTGGAAGATGTTCACCGTTCACGCATTTTTCTAACAACGAATCCATTTTTCTTGAACAAAGCAGAGCAGTAAAACAGTCTTCGATGCCTTGAAACATGGGCATGATAATGATAATGATAGTGCCCACATTACTATTGATTAATATTCATTTAATACTCACTTTGCTAGCATATTTGATTTCATTTCAATGACGTTTGCATTTATGAATATGTACCTTGACTGGAAGCAGAATAAAAAGAAAAGAAACTGCATGATTGTTTTTCATATTTCATACTTTTTCTTAATTTTTTTTTTACATCACACTTAATAAACATTTACCAAATCAGTCAACTGTATGCAATATGTACACAGCTACATGCGTTGGGAATAACTTTTAATTTATTACATATTTGAACAATTAAAGTTGACGGTATACAGCAAAACCACAGCTACATGCGCTGGAATAACTTTTAATTCTATAGGGTAAAAATTACTTTAGTACGACATGCTATCAACAACAACAACAACAAAAAAGCGTTAGGAGTAGCATTACTCACTATACAGGTATGTAGACCGTAAAATATCATTATCCAGTTTCACTAAAATTACACTGAAAAAATGGTCAATGGATGATGTTTTCTGCTGCATTTCCAGTGGGCATATCTCTCTCCCTCCCCTCCCCCCTCCCTCTCTCTCTCTCTCTCTCTCTCTCTCTTTCTCTCTCTCTCTCTCTCTCTATATATATATATATATATATATATATATATCAAACTCCATTAACTACAGCGACTCTGTTCTAACATATCAATAAAGAAATCAAAACACAAATAAGAAAATCAAGACACGACACACATAAAAAGCATTGTCCCTCTTTGCCTCAGAGAACACTATCCCGCACGTTCACACACACACACACACTCACACACACACACACACACACACACACACACACACACACACACACACACACACACACACACACACACACACACACACACACACACACACACACACACACACACACACACACACACACACACACACACACACATACACGCTGGAGGGTAGTAAAAGTGAGGTACCTTCGGTAATTTGGATTTGCATACATTTAAAGATTGCAAAATCAATATATGGTAGCTATGATCTGCTAGATGTTGAATTAACCACGCTTCACACTTTGAAAGAGAGTCAACAGATTTTAAAACAAACAGCTTGGGAATATTTCAGACATGGGCAGAACAAAGCTGTTACTCATGTTCAGACACAAAATAATCCTCTTTTTAGTATTGATCATTTCCAAAGCGTCCAAAATCTGCACATTTATGATATGCGTC
>JADBJO010002347.1:225000-227500 GCA_016801955.1 Conus betulinus
GAGTTACCCTGCTTGTTTATTGTTTACTGTTCCCTGCCTCATTTTATTTTCAACTTTATTTGGTTTCTGGTATGTTGTGGGGGTATAACCCAGACGCAGGTATGGACCATCTCAGGGCTTGGAGAATAAATCTTGTGATAATGAAAAAACTGAAACTGTGTTATAAAAAACACAGGTGACACTGTGTTATAAAAACACAGGTGACAATTCCATTTTAACCATTTCTCGACACAGACAAGAGCTGGAGGTTAAAGATCTCAGAAAGATCAGTATTTTTTATGCCATTCTTCTTCATTTTTCCTCCTCCTTAATCTCATTTACCCTCCACCTTTTTCCTCTTCTCTTTCTTCTCCATCTCCTCTTCTTCTTCTCCTTCTTCTTCCCTTTTTTTCTTTTCCTCCTTTTTCTTCTCCTTCTTCTTTCCTTTATTCTCATTCCTATTAACATAAATTGGTTGTGAATGAGTTTTCACTTTTTTTTTTGTAACTGATCGCACAAACAAACAAGAAAAAAGCAAACAAACAAATCCTGAGTAGCATAGATGGTGCACATGGCAAAAATCTCGTTTTATCCAATGATTGGAAAGTCGCGAAGCCAGAAAGAATGAGCGTCCTTTTGCAACATCCAACCAGCAGCCTCCATCCCATTTCCTATACCGATTGCTTTGACACGAAGTTTTCATCTTCCATGTTCTGTTAGTAGTAGTGACCATCACATACCCTTCATATTGAGTCGCCCAGCCATGTGCGGGCTGGACCTGCCAGAGGTTCATGTCAGGCCGAGTTGTGGCCACTCAGAGGGGGAAACGTGGTAGTGCTGCTGATCATTTCAGTGGTGTCGGTAGCTCAATATCCGCGGGGATTTAAGATGCACAAAATGCAATTGAAAGCTGTAGCTGCTTTATCCCAGAATCAGATTAATCGATCATCGATCTCAAGTGATCATCTGTCTCCTGAAGAAGAGAGAGCCTCTCCCAGGATCGAATCATTCTGTCCAAGAGTCGTGAGTTCCATTTTTTTTTCAGACCAGACAGAAGTAGGCTCGCCCTCACCACCCCACCCCTCCACTCCTTTCCCTCCGTCTCCAGGGAGAAGAAGAATGGAGAGGAGTGGAAAGAAAGGGAGAGAAGGTCTGAGGGTAGGGGTGGAGGTGGGGTGGGAGATGCCCTTCTTCCTGTCGTATGTATCCCCGTCACACGTGAGTCAACTAGACAAGTTGTCTTTTTTTCTCATAAACAAAACTCGGTCTCTGTGAGTCGCTTACCATATTCATTAAAATGTCGATGTTATTAAGGGGGAGAAATCCATGCTGCATTAAATGCGCCAGCTTTGTGACTAAGTTTTTTTACAGTCAAGAAAACGAATTAGATCTCTATCACTTTACAGGAAGCTCAATATAACCATTCAAAATGCCTAGCAATACAAGAAGAAGTAAAAGAAGAAAAGAAGAAGAATGTGGTATAAGACGAAAGAAGAGAGAAAAACATACTGGCAGAATAAATGCCTAAGTGATCATTCTAAACATTTGTACATCCAAATCGTTTTAGTATCTTGAATTGGCTCATACAAATGTTATTTGTATTTTAAAATCATGTTGTTGAACTTCTTTCTACTTTGCTTTCAAAGCCCTGGAAGAGCTTTCAACCACATCTGGGCTATACCTTTCAGCCAAAGAAACTTTTCAGATGGCTCGTCCTCAAACCAGACCAACCCATGGTTTTGCGGCTAGCTTTCGTTGTTTGATATCTGGTTTAAGCAAAACAGAGGTTGAGACTATCTTTACATAAATGCAGGGCAGTTTCCTTCTTTATTTTGTCAGTTGCTCCATCTCGAAATAACACACACACACACACACACACACACACACACACACACACACACACACACACACATCACACACGCGCGCGCGCGCACGCACACACACACACACACACACACACACACACACACACATGCACACAACTTGGAAGCTGATGTCTCCACTGCAGATGAAACGAGATGGGGTCCAGGGTGATCTCACCTTATCTAATCTGTGATCTCCACGACAATTTGCCGCTTTTCACACATGGCTGTGAATGAACACACAGTCCTAGTATGAAATGGGATGGGCGGAGGACAAATTGAGAGGCTAAGATGGAGAATGAGAAAAAAGGTGTGTGTGGGGGGGGGGGGGGAGGACAGGGGGAGCGGGGTGAATAATGAAAGGGTAGAAGGAGGTGTGAAAAGGAGGAGAGAAAAGGGCTGAGGCGGGAAACATGATCGATGAGCGTGAGCTGTTCTCTCCCTCCCTCTCTCTCTCTCTCTCTCTCTCTCTCTCTCTGTGTGTGAGGTAGAGATGCTTTGTCAATGCCCGGCCATGGGTAACGTGGACCGTTACAAATATCTTGGAATCCATGCCAGTGCTTTTCTTACTTTTCAGCGGCTTGTTAAGACTTAGTGTGAAGAATAAAGTATGCCTTGTTGTGCTTGTTGCGAAAAAAAAGGGGGTACATGTTTAATAC
>JADBJO010002347.1:265591-280591 GCA_016801955.1 Conus betulinus
TCACGATGCTATGACTGCATCAGAATGTGTATGGTTGTGTATGAAGAGGGAAGCAGACAGAGTGGTGTGGGACTGATGCCACTGGCTGGGCTCAGACGATGGGGTATGAGAGCAAGAAATGTATAAAGAAAACTCCACATCATCAGAATGAATGAAGCAGAAGGAAATGCGGGGAACTGAGAGAGAGAGAGAGAGAGAGAGAGAGAGAGAGAGAGAGAGAGAGAGAGAGAGAGAGAGAGAGAGAGAGAGAACAACAACAACGACGACGATGACGACGATGATTATGTAGATAATAATGTGAAAGAACTAGTCTCAGCATTTCTTTTGCGACACACATTTAAAAATTAATCTGGCTTCATCTCCGAAGCCACCTCCCGGGACTGGTCATGCCTAAGTGACCAAAGGTGACCATTGCCCACAGACTGTGGGCTAGGGACTAATTGCTGAAAGACAGTGTGATCAAGGAGTGTTAGGGGCAGGTTTGAGGTCATCTTGCTGGTCAGTGACGGTCATTTAGGACGTTGCCTGGGCACCATATGAATAGGTTAAAAAAAAAAAACGTAGGGTAGGAACACTGTCATGAAATAGTGTAGTGTAGTGTAGTGTGGTGTGGTGTGGTGTGTGTGTGTGGGTGTAGTGTAGTGTAGTGTAGTGTAGTGTAGTGTAGTGTGTGTGTGTGTGTGTGCTTGTGTGTGTGTGTGTGTGTGTGTGTGTGTGTGAGAGAGAGAGAGAGAGAGAGAGAGAGAGAGAGAGAGAGCACGGGTTGCATGTTGATCTGTCTGTTTGTTGGAGGGGGGGGGGGGGGTTGTTCTGAGGTCTATAACAGTCTGTTTGTTGGAAGGGGGGGGGGGGGGGGGGTTTGTTCTGAGGTCTATAACAGGCGGAGCTGCTTCAGAGACCGGCTTCGCTGTAGGCGATTGCAGTGCTGACCTTTGGTTTGACATTCAGTACTGAATATTAATTATCATCTGTAGGTGTGGGGTCTGTCTGGGATCAGTCTGCTGCCCTGCCCTACCTTCTGTTCGTCTGTCTGTCAGCCAGTCCACACTCCCATCCTTCTATGCCCCAGTCCCCCTCCGTCTCCTCACTCTTCATACAGGCACATATCTCATGGCCTTTCCCTTTTTGTTCCTTTTTCCCCCTAGGCCTTTCCCCTCACCCATTCACACCTCTGCAGCACTGATTGCCAACCTGTCTGTCTGTCCTTGCGTGCACTATCCTCACTCAGTATATTTCATAGAGAAGTTGGCAAGGAGTACAATAATACAATGATTGAATGACATCCTCTCTCTCTCTGTCTCTCTCTGTCTGTCTGTCTCTCTGTCTCTCTCTCTGTCTGTCTGTCTGTCTGTCTGTCTGTCTCTCTCTCTCTCTCTCTCTCTCTCTCTCTCTCTCTCTCTCTCTCCTTCTCCTCTCTCCTCCTCCTCCTCTTCCTCCTCCTCCTCTTCCTCCTCCTCCTCCTTCTCCTCCCTCCTCTTCTGTTATGACTACAAAAGTATTGTTGCGCTGAAGAAATGGCCTATGTATACCTAAATGATGGACATTTTTTTTGTGTAAACCGATATTGTGTATTCTTTTTTTTTTGTCTGGATCTGTACAAAATACCTTTTTTCCCCTCTGTTTTACTTTCCCTCTCTCTCTCTCTCTCTCTCTCTCTCTGGAATGCTCTTGGAAACACCTGAACTCCACATCGGCTCTGTGTTCATATCCACAGTCCATTTATAATAGCTGAAAAATATTAAATGAAGACCTTGGGCGAGAGGGAGGGGGGGTGGGGGGGGGGGGGAGGGAGGGGGGAGAGGAGGAGGGATGACAGTTTTGCTTGTGGGAAACGCCGGTCAAACGAAATTTCACCTAAGCAGCTTTTATGCGTGCCAAACAAAACGCTCAGAGACAAAGCAGTCTTCACAGAGAAAACCGTGTGCGAAGGAGACAGAAAGGGCTGTTGTGGTGGTGAGAAAAGGCAGGCAGAGGGGATGAAGGGGTTTGGAAAAGAAGAGGTGAGCCTGTGCACTGCACTGACGCAATGTCCCGTGTCTCTTCGTTCCCAAGGAAGGTTTCCCGCAGGTCACCCGCCAAAGTTGTACAGTGACCGAAAAAACAAAGTCATCAAGAACAAAAAGGATACACGATTACCAATTATGCACAGTTGGTATCAGTACCCGCATTGCCTTCAAGTTTCTAGCTTTCATAAAAGCTTGTGTAGAAAGGACTAATAAACTTTGTGTACTTGTATATCTTTTTATTGTATTGTCTTGCATTGCATTATATTGCATTCTACTGAAATTTGCTGTAGTTTATCTGCGCTTTCACTCATTCCATTGCACCGTGTTGTATTGTGTTGTATTGTATTGTATCGTATCGTATCGTATTGTATGGTATGGTATCGTATCGTATCGTATCGTGTCGTATCGTATCGTATCGTATCGTATTGTATTGTATTGCATTGTTTTGTATGGTATGGTATGGTATGGTATGGTATGGTATGGTATGGTATGTATGGTATGGTATGGTATGGTATGGTATTTCGAATTTCGTTGGAAAACGTTGTGTTGCTTCCGTTGTGTTGTATGTATTGCATTCTGTTGCATTGCATTGCAATATGACATGCTGCAGTTTAATACATTTGTATGCTTTATTGCACTCTTTCATTCCGTCCATTGTATTGTACTGCACACTCTTTTCACCCGTGCTGTGTTGAATTCCACAGCAATGAGTGATGTTGAATTATGCAGTATACCTATATGATTGTAACTAATTGCATTGCAAGGTATGGCGTTTCATTGTATGCAGTGCGTAGTATTTTACATTATTGTGTTTTACTGTGATTACATTGCAATGAATTACATTGCATTGTGTTGTCTCATATTGCTTCGTGCTGTATTGTCTTCCGTCGTGTTGCTTTACCCTGCATTGTACGCAGATTTATTGACATAGTGTTGCCACATCATGTAAACATATAGACACTACTCCCTGCCCATCCTACCATCTTTCTCAACGCTGTCCTGAATCTCTTTGGCGACAAAAACAGTCCCTGGTGCGACGATCTTATCATGAATTTTGGCGCTTCTTTTTGAATCTGCAGAGCCATTTTTATCAAAATGAAGGAAGGGCTGGCAGCAGTATTTTTTATATTCTTTTTAATCTTTACAGTCCCTCCATGTTACTGTTCTTTACAACCAGCGTTCTGGTTTCACGACAGCCACTGACTGTGGATAGAAAAAAATCTGGTTTTTATACGGTTCCGGTAACATAACTGTAGATCGTCAAACGCCATTTCGGTCAGGACAGGCCGCCCATGCGGCGATGAGCCTATCAACATGCCGGGCAAGTTATTACTTTTTTTTTTATTGCATAATTATGTAGCCATCAAACAGTTTAAGACAGACTCTCGATTTAAGCCGATATTGCGGGTCAAAATAGTAATGTTGCGTTGACAATAAAGATCCAATATGACCATAGATTTGATTTGAGTCAGAGAGAGACCGCGCATTGTCCTGTGCCGCCTTCTCATCTTGCGCTCTGTTGGATTCTCATTTCCTCTTTTCAGATTTGGAGATGGGAGGGGGGAAGACAGAAGTAGGGAAAGAGGGGGTTTGATTACTGGATTTGTGACTCGTGTTGAAGAAACAGTCAATCTTCCCCGTAATGCTACTTGACAAAACAGAACTCCGCATCGAAAATGTTTATTGGGTATTGTTGGTGGTGGTGTTTTGTTTTTTTCAGGTCAATGCAAGAATCAAAATTCCCTTTCAGTTAATGAAGATTGTCTTGGAAAGCATCTATGGCGGAATGGTTAGAGTCAGGGACACTCACTTAGGGATCGTGGGTTCAAAGCCAGTAAGAACTATGATAATTATCGTCGAACATGTCGAGCCTGGTAAGTTCTTATGAGGATTATCAAGTGGCTTATGCGCTCATGTAAGAGAACTGGGACTGCACCTTCATGTTCCATCCACTTAACAACTACGTCCATATAGCGGGCTGCTGTAAGCATTCATTCATACATCATGATGATAGGATATACAATGAAATGAGGCTTAGAGCACGACACTATCATGTGGTCACCCATCATCTACAACGGGACTACCCAGCACTGTTGTCGTCGTCATTATCATCACTGACTGTCATGAATCAGAGGGAAGATGTCTTTCAGTATCTATGACCCTTCATGTCCTGCCCTCGTGATGACCCGGGTTTCCATTATCCCTTCAGACACAGGCATGCCTGTGATGGGTTTGCGTTGGTCTTTGGCTGCAAACAGATTATGGGGACTGGTGGCAGTGGTGGTCATTAAAATTTTGCGAAAGGGTAAGGTGGGAATGGGGTAGGATGTGTGTGTGTGTGTGTGTGTGTGTGTGTGTGTGTGTGTGTGTGTGTGTGTGTGTGTGTGTGTGTGTGTGTGTGTGTGTTGTTCTTCAATTGAACGTCTTCCCACTTAAAGTGATTGTGTGTGTGTGTGTGTGTGTGTGTGTGTGTGTGTGTGTGTGTGTGTATGAGTGTGTGTGTGTGTGTGTGTGTGTGTGTGTGTGTGTGTGTGTGTGTGTGTGTGTGTGTGTGTGAGGGGGGGGGGGTTACATAATAGTATACAGTCACTCAATTTGGCTCAGCGGATAAGCAGCTTCTGTCGTCAATAGAGGGTTAGTAATTGGTATCCTATACGTGTGAAAAACATTAGCCCATCGGGAAAACGTATATAATTTTACCAAGTGTTTCACTGAAAAAAAAAAGAAAACTTCAAACAATAATGTGACATTCAAGTTAAACAAAACAAAACAAAACAAAACTTGAAATAGGAATCCCTCACGGATTAATAACAGCTCCCTTCCTATTTTCAGTTCTAATTCATGACTTGCCGAACGAAATATCCCAAAAATGTAATTTTTGCTCAATGTGCAGATATCTACATGTAGGTGGAAGTATCATTGAAAAATGCTTCTTTAGACAGCATATGTTATCCAAAAAAAAGTTGTTTAAGAGACCTTGATGAGATTTCGGAATGTATTACGGCTTACATTTATTCACCGAAAAAAAAAAGAATCTAGTTCTTTTAAACAGTGGTTGTAATCCAGAAAAGATGCCGACATTCATTTTAGACACTATTGTTCTCCAATTTAAGAACTCAATCAAATTGTAGGAGTTTTACTCACTTCAAAACGATATCGAAATCAATGAGTAGAGTAGGCCTATTTGTTGATAAAAGGAAAAACAACTCTTAATTTACTTTTTGGAAAATTTTGGAATCAGCATGCAGAATATTTACCGGCAATAGTGAGATCGACTTTGATCCCTTTTTTTTTTTTTTTTGTCTTTTTTTTAATCATTTATTGGCAAACATGGGGGGATTATATCCATGCACACTTGTAAATTCGTCATAAGATCTAAAAACTTATGCGCATCACGCGTTTTTCAGCGCACCGAAATATGTATTTTAGAAAAATATCAAAGCGTAGAATGTAAGGCACTGGAACTGGCCCTAGGTCTTCGGTACATGTGTCATCTGTCTGAATGTTCAACGAGGAGTAAATTCTTCCTTCAGTGGAACGTAGAAAAGTTCCGTCCACTTCTCTTTCATAGGCATGGAGCAGTTGAGTCTCATGTGAAAGCTGAAATAAAGCTTAAATCAGATATTGACTTCACATAAAGAGCAGAACTTATAACCTCCCAAACTACCTTGGCTAAAATATCTCAGAATTATCGAAGGTTTTGAAAAACAGTTTTCATAAGGATTCTATACCTGTCAGACCTTCGTTCACCCGATACCGGCATGGAAACTTCAAAGGGCTTCTTTTGAAAATGACTACATCATTTGAAAAAAATGGAAATATAATCATTCTAGCATCTCATAGTAAATCATACATTTTGAGAAAAATATCCAGACTAACTGAGATTATATACAGATGGATCAGTAATATATAATCAGGCTGGATCTGCATACCTTACTCCCATTTGAAAACAGAGAATTCGCTTCAGGTTAGAGCATACAAAAATGTTTTTATGGCTGAGCTTACAAGCAGTTTTCATGGCTACGCATCATTTAATTATTTTTTTTTTTTCACGAAATAAGTTTGAAATTCTCTTTTGTGTTCATTTGAAGTCTGAGCTTCAAACTTTACGTCATTAAGATTTCAAATCCGATCCAAAAAAAAACCACCCTGAAATAAGTCATTTAATCAGTCCATTGTATTCAAGAGGTACCAATATCTCTTTTTGTTGAATACCGTCTTACCGTTCGTTTTATCATAATGAAAAAGCAGGCAGAGCAGAGAAACATGGGGCAAGGTATGGTTCAGTGTCTGTTTTCCTAAGTTTTCTCTTATCTTTACAAGAACATTACATTTTAATTAAATGGCATGTTTGGAAGCTGGTCCGAAGCAACCTGACGAGACTGTGGAATGCTGACTCCAACACTCTATCAAGCAATTGTTGTCTGAACAGAAAACTACTTTCCCAAATATATCGATGGAAATGGACGCTTTTAAACCAAAATACACACACCGTTTTTTGTACCTGCATGTTACTCCTGATTACATTCTTTCGTGTAATGCCATAAAAGAATTTGTTATAGTTCTCGCAGCACACAGTGTACAAAACATATTTAAATCACAAACGCGTACACGGGAATTCTTTTCATACTCTGTATGAAAAATTCCCATGAGAAATAGTCATACATATATTTGACATTTGTCCCATGTTACCTGAGCATTCACACTTTGTTGTTAGTGGCAGTTTTGCACAAATCCATATGAAGATGATTTTCATGTCGTTTGTAGGAAAGACACGCATCAATAAAGTAAAGACAAGAGCGAGCGAACACATCGAACTTGTATTATCTGACCACGCTACCTCCTCACCCTACCTCTTTGCGCGCCCCCGGGTATTCGTATTCGACAAAAAGACGTAAAAGGGTTACACACAACAAAACGTGTTCCCTACTCATCCTGTTGGTTCTCTGCCAGCTAGCGTGCACACGTTTGCCATCAACAACAATCTTTTCTTCTGCACTTGTGGTGTGAGTCATCGCGGTTGTTGATGTGACCACCGACCCATTCCATCGCCTTTAACGAAAGGCTGGCTGTACGTTTATATTCGTATTTATTCACTCACGCTACAATGTTGTTCCTCTTTCTGCATTCGCCTTTTTCACTTCTAGTCATTATCTGTTCACACTAACACTGCAATGCTGCTCCTCTTTCTACAATAACCGTTTTTCTTTTTACTTCATCACTACTAGTAATTGAGGAAAGAAAGATATTTGGTTTCTCTTTTGGTTCTCGGCAATACAGTTATAGATCGCCGTATACCATTACTCTCAGGTTTGGCCATACATGCGGCGAAAAGCCAATCAAAATGCTTGGCAATTCTTTCGTTCCGGTTCTTTTCCATAAGGAATTGCAGCACAGCACAACTACAACTGTGGGAATGCTTTCTGGTTTATCAACTATTTTTGGTTTTTTCAGTCAAGTGGTTTTATCTGGAAAATTCAGCCAGCGACATTCCCATGTTGCTATTCATTCATCCAGACAGTATGCTTAGAGCAAACTTTTGGTTATCGTCTCCTCTGATTCAAGACAGATTCACTTTGATCTTTGTTTGGGGTATGGAGGATACGATGCAGTGGAATGTTTCGAGTAGCATGCACATAAACACAAGAAGTAAACAAAAGAAAGAAATCAAAGACAAAAGGACGTCATTGATCGACTCGCACTTTCCTGGATTGAGAAAATTACCAACATTTTTTTTTTCTGTTAACATAGTAACGCATTACAAATATTAAAGATATTCAAGGTTTTTCTTTGAACAATGAATTTTTTTGGGTAACATGTCTTATTTGGGGCATTCTCTAATACAGTGATCTCGTGTTAAAATCAGTATAGTCTGTCCTCTCCACTGCCCACAATTTTAATGGAAAAAAAAAGGTTCATGACAGGAAGGAGAGAATGCTTTCAGCAGCCGCACTGAGTTAGCATCGATTTTATTCCAGTTAGAATTATTAGTATCATTTCATGCTTACAGCTGTTTTAGCGGCGATTATAATGACCTCCTTACCAGAGGAAACTCAAGCGTTACGAACACCCCCTCCCCTTCCCCTCACCTTTCTTTTTTTTTTTTTTAAAATAAATGTTTGGCGAAACATGCAGCAAAGAGCTAGTCAAAATGCACTGCAATTTATTATCTCTTTCTGACATCAGCAGCCTTCAAACAGAAGCAGACAGACGCCGAACCGGAGCCGATCTTGCGGTTCAAAATATTGAAAGGGCGTTGACAATGAGATCCCATTACTACCCTGGACGGGCCAGAGACGCTGCGTATTGTCCTGTACCGCCTCCTTGTCTTGCGCTCTCTTTCAGTCACCACCACCCCCCCCCCCCCCCCCCCCCCCCCCCCCCTCCCGCCCTCATGTATCGAGCTTGGAGAGGGAAAGACAGGAGGGGGACGAAGAGAGAGAGTGTGTGTGTGTGCGTGTGTGTTGTTATTGGATTCGTGGCCTTTGTTGAAGAAACAGTCGGTCTCCCTTTGATATTCACTACCATCAAAAATGTTACCGATTTCGCTGCAGGGCATTCGAGAAAATTTTTTTGAGTTTTTTTTTCCTGTGATGCAGAATTCATTATTCCCTCTTATTTATTGAGCATTGACTTAGGACCCTGCCACTGTGAAGCAATGTATGAGGATTTACGGCAGAGAGGTCGTGAATCTGAAACCCATAAAATCTATGTCATTCAGTGAGAGATTCATCGGCTTCAGTATGGCCCTACCCCTATGCTAGACCGAATCATGAAAAATATGTTCATTCACTGTACGAATGCGACTGTGAGAGTGTGTTAATGCAGGTATTTGTATTCCTTGATGTCGTGATATACGCGCAAAATGAGGTTGAGTACAGCCCATTCACGCGGTCAGAAAACTCAAAAATGGAACCAGCCAGCATGTAGAGGAAGTAGAATGAGCGTTTTGCTGTTAGTGCCACTGGCAGGGATAAGAAAAGCCGTAAACAATATCTATCTATCTATCTATCTATCTATCTATCTATCTATCTATCTGTCTGTCTGTCTGTCTGTCTGTGTTTGCGTGCGCACGCACGTACACACACACACACACACACACACACACACACACACACACACACACACGCACACACACACACACACACACACACACACACAAACACACCAGAGAGAGAGAGAGAGAGAGAGAGAGAGAGAGAGAGAGAGAGAGAGAGAGAGAGAGAGAGGACAATGACGACTACAACGACGATGATGAAGATGATAATGATGATGTGCGAGAACTAGTCTCGTCCGTCTTATGTGTGACATACACTTAACATATTTTCCTTCGTTTCATCTCTGATGCCACATCAGTTTCATTGTGACAGGTCGTTCCCAAGTGGCCCAAAGTGACCACTGCCCACACAATAACAACAAGCAACTAATTGCTGAGAGACAGTGGTCAAGGAGTGGTAGGTGCAGCTCTGACGTCATCTTGCTGGTCATAGGGGTGATTGAGGACACTGCTTGGACATGACAGGACTGAACAGATTAAAAGGTAAAACGTGGGGTTAATACAGGTTCAAAGTAGTGTAGTGTAGTGTAGTGTGGTGTAGTGTAGTGTAGTGTAGTGTAGAGTAGTGTAGTGTAGTGCAGTGCAGTGCAGTGCAGTGTGGTGTAGTGCAGTGTGGTGAAGTATGGGTGGCATGGTGGGGTTTAGTGTAGTGCACGGCAGTGTAGTACATGTAGTGTGGTGTTGTGTAGTGTAGTATGGTGTGGTGCAGTGTGTTCCAGCGACTTGCTGCAGCGGTTGTACTTGACTTCTTTTCCTTCCTTTCTTCCTTCCTTCTTCGTTCCTTCCTCCCTTCCTTCTTCCTTCACTTTTTCTTTCTTTTTATTTTTGTTTTTTCGTTCGTTCCTTCATCACTTCCTTCTTTCCTTCCTTCCTGCCTTTCTTTCTGTCTTTCTGTCTTTTTTCTTTCTGAAATTCAGATTCTTCTTCACTGAGGACTGGACTGTAGCCATACTATTGCTGGCTAGCATGCTAACTGTTTTTTTTTTCTTGTATTACTAGTTTTCAATTACATGGTTTTGTCAGGAACATCCAGCTAGCGACATTCACGTATTGCTGATGATTCGTTCACAGAGTGTTTTTTGGACCAAATGACTGTGTACTATCCTCTATGGTTCAAGATCTATTCACTTTAAACGTCTGGTTGGAGTAAGGGGGATACAACGCACTGAATACTTTTCAGTAGAATACACATAAACACGAGAAGTGAGCATCACAAACAAAGAAATCAGACAAAAAGACATCCATAATCCACTTGCGCTTTCCTTGGTTGAGGAATCTACCTAATTTGCTGAAATCATAACATATACAAACATGAAAGACAGTTAAGGACTTCTTTGAACGGTAGACTGAAGTTTAGGGAATTTGCTGTGGACAATGTGGATGGTCTCTTTTGCCAAAATCGTGCATGTTTGTACTACTCGATTGTCATCTGCTTCCTTGCACATCAAAAGCGAAACACGGTCACTTAGATAATCTACTATGTCATCAAGAAATATGTTGAAAGGTATAGGATCGTTTTCGTGGTTTAATCCCTACTTTATATGAATAAAATGTGATTAGCCAAAAGATACCTTGTCTATATAAGAGCTAACTAGTACATGCGCACACAAGCGCATGTGAGGGCATGTGTGCAAACACGCGTGCGTGCTTGCGTGCGTATGTGTGTGTGCGTGTGTGCGTGCGTGCGTGTGTACGTGTGTGTGTGTGTGTGTGTGTGTGTGTGTGTGTGTGTGTGTGTGTGTGTGTGCATGATTTACATGTCGTTCAGTCTATGTGTAGGAGGGCGTGGGCGCATTGCATTGCGTTGCGTTGTGTTGTATTGTATTATATGTATTGTTTTGTATTGCATTGTATTGATCGTATTGCATTCATTGTATCGCGTTGCGATACGTTACGTTGCGTTGTGTTGTGTATGTTGCGTTTGCGTTCCGCTCGATTGTACTGCTTGAATGGTGTTGTGTTGTGTTGTGTTGTGTTGTGTTGTGCTGTGCTGTGCTGTGCTGTGCTGTGCTGTGCTGTGCTGTGTTGTGTTGTGCTGCTGTGCTGTGCTGTGCTGTGCTGTGCTGTGTTGTGTTGTGCTGTGCTGTGCTGTGTTGTGTTGTGTTGTTGTGTGCTGTGTTGTGCTGTGCTGTGCTGTGCTGTGCTGTGCTGTGCTGTGCTGTGTTGTGTTGTGTGTGTTGTGTTGCCCTGTGTCGTACTGTGTGCAATATAACATTTTGCAATTTAACATAGCGTTCTTTATTGCACTGTACACTAACTGTATTCTAGCTTATTGCATCGTATGGCATCGTGTTGAATTGAATAGATTATACTGAATTCCTCTGTTTTGGGTTGTAATCAATTGTACTGCGTATTCATTTAATCGCATTTCACTGTGTTGCTTTGCATCGCGTTTCCGTGTATAGATTGAATTGCACTGCGTTGAATGTATTGTACGATATGTTCTTGTATCATGCTGTACACTTTTTGTGCTCTGTTCACATTAAATTACATTGCATTGCATCCCATCTTACTGCTTGGTATTGTATTCTATTGTATTGTGTTTATTTACATTGCACTGAATTACATTGTATGACATTTAATTGCCCCACAATGTATTCATTCACCTTATATTGTAGTGGATTGTATTGCATACACACACACACACACACACACACACACACACACACACACACACACACACACACACACACTCACACACACACACAAGCACACACACACACACACACACACACACACACACACACACACACACACACACACACAGCACACACACACACACACACACACACACACACACACACACACATACACACACACACACACACATACACACACACACACACACACACACACACACACACACACACACACACACACACACGCACACACACACACACTTCCCCCAGCTCATCCTGTCATCTGATCTCCTGTGTCCCATTTGGCAGCAATAACAATCACTGGTTCTACGATTCCAGCATGACTTGTGCCGCTTCTTGACAGTAGCCATAGACCCATTTTATGGAACTGAACGAACGCCTGTCAATGTCCTATGTTTGGATGACCTGTCTATTATTCACAGTCCATCCACAGCGCTGTTGTTCACTCCTTACAATTCGGCCCCCTGACTTTATGACAGCCAGTCATTGGAGAAAGAAAGAAATCTGGCTTTCAGTTGGCACTCAGCAATATAACTTGACATCGTCAATCGCCATATCGGTCAGGACTGCTCGCCCATATGGCGGTGAGCCGATCTAAATGCTGGAAAAATGTATTACTTTCTTTCTTGCACAGGTAACCAGCAAGCAGCACCAGATGGACTCTAAGCTGGAGACGATATTCAGGTCAAAACAATAATATAGCATTAATAATATAAATCCAGTATTACTATAGACTTGATTGGAGCCAGAGAGACCGCGTATTGTTCTGTTCCGCCTTCTCATCTTGTGCTCTGTTGGATTCTCCTTTCCTCTTTTCATATTTGGAGATTGGAGAGGGGAAGGTAGAAATAGGGGAAAGAGGGGGATTTGGTTATTGGATTTGAGACGTGTTGAAAACAGCATCTTCCCTTTAAGGTTACTTGACAGCGAAAAAGAGGTCCACAGCATCAGAGAAAATGTTTAATGAACATTAGTTTTTTTTATAGTTGAAGGAAGTTTCGTCATTTCCTTTTATTTAATTAAGATTGTCTTGGAAAGCAGCTGTGGTGCAATGGTTGGAGTCATGGACACTGGCTCAGAGGTCTTTGGTTCAAAGCCCATAACTATGGAATTCATACTGGGACTTATTGGTCCTAGTACGTTCTTAACAGAACTCCTCCTATGTGCTCAGATATGTGAACTGGGAAAACATCTTCAAGTCCCGTCCCCCCCTCCCCCCACCTCTAAATTAACAGATGTGTGTGCATGCGGGCTTCTGCTGCAGACATCTGTGTCTCTTGATGCTCGGAAATATTATGGGAAAAAGAAAAACAGAATTCGTTTTACGTCAATGCAAACAAAAGGATTTCATGGTTGGGCGTGTTGTAGTTTTGAAAGCTTTGCATCATCTCATTAACTTTCCACGAAGTTCAGTTCAAATTCCTTTTTGGATCGGTTCGAAGTCCGTGCGACAAGCTTTGCATCATTAAAACTGAGTTTATCAATAATTGAGTTTATGCACTCTGAATATCTCTTTAAGTGTTTCGTATCTTCTTTACATTTTGATTGAGGTTGGGATACGAGAAAGATAACTGTTACCTATTCGGTTTTTTTTTTCACTCATCAAAACCAGCCTCTCTCTCTCTCTCTCTCTCTCTCTCTCTCTCTCTCTCTCTCTCTCTCTCTCTCTCTCTCTCTCTCTCTCTCTCTCTCATTTTTTGATGCTCTGATTTAAATGGGCCTTTGTTGTTGAAATTTTGGCAAAATCATCTGCACACATAAATCATGGTTCAAGTTTTTTGATCATTTTAGTGTATATCCAAAGTGAAACACGGTCTTTTAGATGATCTACCACATCATTAATGCATCTATTACGTCATTAATGCATCAATTGACAAGCATAGAACCATTTTCCCTAGTATAGTGCCTAATTTGCATGAAATAGATGTCAGTAGCCAAAGATATATCTTGTCCGTACAAAGCGCACGCGTGTGTGTGCATGCGTGCGTGTGTATGTGAGTGCGTACGTGTGTGTGTGTGTGTGTGTGTGTGTGTGTGTGTGTGTGTGTGTGTGTGTGTGTGTGTGTGTGTGTGCATGATTTACATGTCGTTCAGTCTATGTGTAGGAGGGCGTGGGTTGTTGTCCTGAGGTCTGTAAGAGGAGGGGTCGCTCCCAATGATTGGTGTTGCCGAGAGGCGTGCAGTGCTGGCCTTTGGTTTGACATTCAGTACTGAACATTGATTACCATCTGTAGGTGTGGGTCTGTCTGGATCAGTCTGTTTCCCTGCTTGACAGTCTGTCTCTCACCTACACCAGCCATCTGCCCCCACCCGAATCTCCTTCACTGTCACTATGCCATCCCCTTCCGCCCAGACAAAGATCTCATGACCTTTTTCTTCTTCGTTGACACCATCCCTCTGCCTCCACGACTCCTTCCCAACCCACCCATCTCTCCCCTTGTCTGTTTGTCTGCTGGTCTATCTTTTTGTATGTGTCTCTGTCTGTCTGTCTGTCTGCCTGCCTGCCTGTCTATCTGTCTGTCTGTCTCTATCTATCTATCTGTCTGTCTGTCTGTCTGTCTGTCTGTCTGTCTGTTTCTCTCTCTCTCTCTCTCATCATCATCATCATCATCATCATCATCATCATCTGGACTCCATCTCTGCTTTCTTTTTCTTAATTCAGTCTGCTATAATTTGGATTAAAAAAAGGTTTTAAAAAATATGGTGGTGGAGATGATCTGGTGGCGTGTGTGTGTGTGTGTGTGTGTGTGTGTGTGTGTGTGTGTGTGTGTGTGTGTGTGTGTGTGTGTGTTGCGTTATGTTTTGTTGTGTGGAATTGCGTTGCACTGCGATGTGTACAGTTGTATAATGTTGCGCCATTCTGTACTACTGTATTGCGATGTAATATGTTGCAATTTAACATATTGTACTTTATCGCAATGTGCGCTAACTGCTTTTTTTTCGTGCATTGTATTGCATTACCCCAAATGCATTTCATCGAATTCCTCTTTTCTGGGTTTTATTCTGCTTATTCATATAAGTACACTTCATTGCATTGTCATGCATAGTGTTGTATTGATTTGTATTGTACTGTGTTGTGCTGTATTGTATGGTACGTCATTGTACTGCACTGCACACTTACTGTGCTTTATAACACTACATTCAATTGCATTGCATTGTCTCACGTCATTTTGTTTTGTATTCTACACTACTGCATTGTGTTGAATTACATTGCAAAAATTCTTTGTAATACATTGCATGGCGTACATAGCTTTCATTTACATTTTATTGCTCTGCG
>JADBJO010002347.1:283091-295591 GCA_016801955.1 Conus betulinus
AGTGTAGTGTAGTGTAGTGTAGTGTAGTGTAGTGTAGTGTGTAGTGTAGTGTGGCGTCTTGTAGTGTAGTGTAGTGTAGTGTAGTGTAGTGTAGTGTAGTGTACTGTACTGTACTGTACTGTACTGTATTGTACTGTACTGTAGCCGAGTTTACTGACAACCGTTACATTACTTGGGTTTGTTGTATTTTTTCCCCACAAAGTGGCTTTATTAGCAAAAATCAGCCAGTGATCATCACTATTTCGATGAAGTCTTTCAGCTAGAACAAAACAAATTGGTGTTTTTTTCACGAGAAAGGCCATCACCCGTGCGTTAGAAACTTTTTCTGGTCCACAAGATCTTAAATCATTCTGAATCAAATGAAGGTTAGTGATGACCAGACTAGTCCAGTGAAGGAGACAGTGAAATTCTTCATCAGGTGGAAACTCACTATGTTCCCTAAATGATGGGATCCATGATTTGCTTACACGGAGCAAGGCATTATTTAGTGATCATCACAATACCAAGATTTAAAATCCCTGGAAAATAGTTTTCACAGGGTTTAGAGCGGCAATATTTCAAAATTCGTTCTGGATTCTGGGTCAGCCTGAACTAAGAATTGATAAACATCTGCACTTTTAGAAAATTTGAGAAAAGCTCTGAAAGACGATTCTGTGGTGGGGGTTACTGTCTTTGCTTTCATACGCAGAGTAACTTACATTACCGCGTTTTCTTTTTTCTGTTGTAATCTAAATGGGTTGTTTCCATCGTTGTAACATGTTCTTGTATTCAGGAATCAAGGCCTATGACAGTATCAAATATCTTGAGCTTTCAGACCCTCATCCCACTCCTGGTCTTCATCATCTCTCTCTCTCTCTCTCTCTCTCTCTCTCTCTCTCTCTCTCTCTCTCTCTCTCTCACACACACACACACACACACACACACACACACACACACACACACACACACACACACACACACCTTCTCTCTCACTTGCTCCTCTCTCTCTCTCTCTCTCTCTCTCTCTCTCTCTCTCTCTCTCTCTCTCTCTCTCTCTCTCAGTCTCTGTGGTCATAGACCCTTGCTTCCTACACTGCGTGTGTTTTGTACAGTGAGTATTTCTGTTTTTTTCTTTTTTTCCCCCTTTTCTTCACTGAGAGCAGGTGTGCTAAAAACAATCAGTAAACCAACCGACCCTCGAGCCCCCCATCCCCCCCCCCCCCCCCTTTCCCATCTGAAAAAGTGACTGAAAGAAAACATAAATAAAGTAACGGTGTTATCTATCAAACCTTTTTTTTTTTTTACTTTTTTTTTTTTTTTTACTCAGAACACCTCTTACAGAGACCGTCAGCCAAGAAAAGATCTCAGTATAGAGTCCTCACTGACCTCACTTCGATGTCCACTATCTGGTAACCAGGGCAACAAAGGCACGACAGGACTGTCCGTGTACAAGCATCTGAAAGCGGCCGTCGTCAGCGCGGCACAATAGGGAGCTAATAATTGCTGAGATTGACCGCTGAGGCGAGAGTGGGTGCTGCCACGATCTTGCTGGACGAAAGGGTTTAAGGTCGTAATCTCCGAGATATTCATTAAGCTGGAATGGATCCAGTGTGTCTCTTATCTTCTGTCTTTCTTATGTCTGTTGGCGTTTTTGTGTTCATGCTTCACCCCCCCCCCCCCCCCCCCCCCCCCCTACTCCCCTAACTGTTCGTAAAACTAGCAAAATTTTAATCACTGCGGAAAAAGAGAGGTTTGAGAATTAGGAGAAAAGGGTATTGTTTTGTATTATCACTGCCTTTCAAAACACCATTATTACCACCATCACCACCGTCATCATCATCATCATCATCATCATCATCATCATCATCATCATCATCATCATCACCACAACCACCACCATCACCACCACCATTAAAACTACTACTGATACCATTGTCATTATTACAGCTGCTGCTGCTTTTACCATCACTGCTGCTTCCATGGGTATTTCTATTGCTGCTGCTGAGCTGCTGCTGCCGTTGTAGTTGTTACTTCTATACTACAGCTACTACTATTGCTACTGCGCCTGCTGCTGCTGCAACTGCTCATACCACTGCTTTACTACTACTGTTGCTGTTGATGCTACTACTGCTACTACAGTTGCTGCTGCCTCTGTTGCTACTCCTATTATTGGTGCTGCTGCTGCTGCTACTACTATTACTACTACTTCCACTTCTACTGCTGCTGCTATTACTACTACCACAATACTACTATTGCTACTGCTGCTGCTGCTGCTGCTGCTGCTACTACCACTTCTACTGCTGCTGCTGCTACTACTACTACAATATCACTACTACAACTAGTGCTGCTGCTGCTGCTGCTGTTACTTACTACTACTACTACTACTACTACTACTAGTACTACTCTTATTTCCACTACTACTACTGGTAAGGCTGCTGCTGCTATCTATTCTACTACTACTACTACTACTACTACTACTACTACTCTTATTTCCACTACTACTACTGGTAAGGCTGCTGCTGCTATCTATTCTACTACTACTACCACAACTACTACTCCTGCTGCTGCTGCTACTACTACTACTACTACTACTACTACTACTACTACAACTACTACTACTACTACTACCACTGCTGCTGCTGCTGCTGCTGCCTCCACTGCCACCACCGCCGCTGCTGCTGCTGGTGGTACTCATACAGGAAAGAAAGAAGAAAAACGAAAAAAAAAAAGTAAAAGTAGAAAACGTCAAAACTGGGGTGAAATAAAAATGACGAAGCGTTATGGGGTATTGATGGACTTGGTATGGATGACTTAAAATGTGTGTTGAGTAGTAAAGGTGATGATGCTTGATAAACTTTTCATTTTAATATACAGAGAAACCTATTCATTTACCATACAGACAGACAGAAGGAAATGATTTTTATCTCTGAAAAACAAACAAGCAAATAATTAAAACAAAACAAAAACGAATCCGTTACACTGAAACGATTTTTGCTGCTGGGATTATAATTTTATCTGCTACAAGGGCACTCAAAGTTTATTTTGACATTTTCTTTCTCAAAAGACTTTTTTTTCAACGACCAATCTTCACGAAGTACTCTTCTTAGGCCAACGCACGGCTTCCAAATCCTTGTAAACTATTTGTCAGTCACACAAGAATCTTCCCTCTCTGAGCAAGTCAGTATTTATGGCCCCTTTTCACATTTGCGCAGCTCTGCTGCAGGGCTGCCTTTCCTGTGACGTCCAGATTAGATTAGGGGGATAAAGAAAGAGCTGACAAGGGTGTGAATTAGGGGAGTATGATGACTGGTAGATGACAAGCTGGTCCCTGTTCTCTTCCAGCAAATCCGTGAGTGCAGAAGCAAGGTGCTTGTGTATGATGCAACAATACTCTACCTTTGCTGGGGCAAGCAGACAAATCCTCGAACTTGCCTCAGTGTGACCTTGAGCAAGCAAAGGCTTTCATATCAGTTGTAAATCACATGGCAGGCTTGTCCTCTAACTCTGAGGTCACCTCTTGAACAAGTAGCTGAAGAAAAAAGCAGGCATTCAGTTGATGAGTACATTGACTTTCGACATGTTACGGGTGGACAATAGATTGTTGGCTTCTTTCAAGGATAGAGATAGTTTTCATTACCAGGGACATTCTCACAGACGCTCTTACACTGATCTGTGTGAATGTCCGCAAACCTTTGGTCTAACATTCCGCCTTATTTCGCTCTAGACTTTAAGTCATTAGGCGGGCATATTTTGTTCTGTGGATATCTGTAAAAAAAATTCGCGAATACTTTCACATGGTAATTTTGCAGCGTTTGCCATCTGTCATTTGATCAAAATAGGTAGAGATGTGTTTACATTATCCGTGACGTAGAAAATCAATGGTAATCAACTTCCAGCGCGTTTGGCCAAAATGGAAATTGCTGCCACCTGCAGACAGGTTTTGGGTATTATGAACCTTGTTCATCAAAATAGCATATTACACTGAAATAGATTTTTTCGATCAGACTGTGTACGCTTACAAATTTTTATAACAAATTGTTGCATGAATATTGCATCTTGATTCATGACTGTATCAGCACATCTGTCACCATTGACTAGTATCCTGGCCTCAAGAACAGCATAAGCCTTACATAACAGAATTCTGATATCGTAAGAGGGCACTGGTAAAAGTGTCAGAATAACCTATTCTGCTTTGACTGATTTTAACTTCTGCAAGTATCAGAGAATATTGAAAGCCTGCACTGGAATAACTTTGTTGCCCTGCTTAGTAGACTGTGAGAGGTAAAACAAATGGAAAGGTGGCAGAAAGGAGGACTGGAGGGGGCAGAGCAGAGCGAAGAGAATGACAGAACAGAAGCATGCAGAAACCAGCAACGTATCAGGTGGAACAGATCGTTCTCACAATGACGTCTTTTTTGGACTACAAACCAAGGCAACTAAACTTCACAAAAGATGACGTCAGCCACATTTATATTCACCTGTTGCACCTTGCCGTCCTCTGCATGTGTTCCCTCTACCCCTGTGTTCCATTCTATCCCTTGTCTCTGCTTCCCTCCTTCCCCTTTCCTCCTCTTTCTAAAGCCTTCTTCTTCCTCATCTTCGCCACCCATTTTCTTTTCCGCCAACGCATGTCCCAGCAGCAATAAAACGGTGGTGGCTTTAAAACCACCCAGTCAATGCCTGTGTTCAGTGGGACGAATAGAAACAGGTAAGGGACCTTTCCTCTGCGGGAATAGACAGAGAGTAGCATGCAGCTACTGAGCTGAGGGTCAAAGAATGCGAAAAAGGTACATCTCTCTCTCTCCTCTCTCTCTCTCTCTCTCTCTCTCTCTCTCTCTCTCTCTCTCTCTCTCTCTCTGCATCTCTTCTCCATCTCTCATCTCTCATCTCTCTCTCTCTCTCTCTCTCTCTCTCTCTCTCTCTCTCTCTGCATCTGCTCTCTATCTCTTCTCATCTCTCTCTCTCTCTCTCTCTCTCTCTCTCTCTCTCCCTCTCTCTCTCTCTCTCTCTCTCTCTCTCTCTCTCTCTCTCTCTCTCTCTTCAGATTCAATGTTTCTGCACTGAGCTTCTCTGTTGACACTGTGACAATATCATCTATCATCTGCACACAATGACTATCTTACAATTGTTCATTTGTTACATTGTACACCAAAAGGGAAACATTGTCTTTTAGATAATCTACAAAGTCACGTATGAATATACTGGAAAGTGTAGGACTGCTTTGTCAGCGGACTCCCTTCTTTATATGACTACAATATGAGTAGCAAAAAGAATATCATGTCTATACAAATGGTAATTAATACATGTGCTTGTGCGCGCTCGAGTGTGTGTGTGTGTGTATGTGTGTGTGTGTGTGTGTGTGTGTGTGTGTGTGTGTGTGTGTGTGTGTGTGTGTAGTGATTTTAATTTACTATAATTTTAGAAAGAATAAAAAAAGACTTCAGGCGAGGGCCGTTGCTAATGGGAAGAGGATGGGATAGCAGATTTCCTGTAGTGAGTTTGCTCCGTATGAAATTTCAGAAAATCAGCTTTTCCGCATGCAAAGACTGAATATCCATGGACAAAACAATGTGCACTGAGAAAAAAAAAAAAAAAAAAAAAAAAAAAAAAAAAAAAAAAAAAAAAAAAGCGCGAGGGAGGCAGAGGTTAGATAGAGAGAAAATGAAGGCGGAGGAGAAAGAGAGGCTGGAGAAAGAGAGGAGGACGGGAGGGGGGGGGGGGAGGCACCATAGTGACTCTTGTCTCCGGACACTTCGTTCTCCTTGATGGATGCACGAAATTCACGCCCTGAAGTTGAACTATAACTGGAAAACAAACACAAAGACATCAATTCAGTATACAGTGGGGGACACGATTACACATGGTGTACAATCAGCGTCACTGTAAACAGCTATGTTTTACGTTTCTGGGTTTTAGGAAAATGTGCGTAGAAACTGTTTACAAATTTATGTATGGTATTATGTTGTTCGTATTGCATTTATTACATTGTATTGAGTTGAAACGAGACGTATTTCATGGCATCATACGCATGACATTGCATTGCATTGCATTGTATTGTACCATATTGTACTGTATTGTATTGTATGTATTGTATTGTAGTGTAGTGTAGTGTAGTGTAGTGTAGTGTAGTGTAGTGTAGTGTAGTGTTGTGTTGTGTAGTGTAGTGTAGTGTAGTGTAGTGTAGTGTAGTGTAGGTGTTTCTTGCGTTGTGTTGCGTTGCGTTGCATTGCGTTGTGTTGCGTTGCGTTATGTTGGGTTGCGTTGTGTTGTGTTGTGTTGCGTTGCGTTGCGTTGCGTTGCGTTGTGTTGTGTTGTGTTGCGTTATGTTTGTTGTGTTGTGTTGCGTTGCGTTGCGTTGCGTTGCGTTGTGTTGTGTTGTGTTGCGTTGCGTTGCGTTGTGTTGTGTTGTGTTGCGTTGCGTCATGTTGTGTTGTATTGTATTGTATTGTGTTGTGTTGTGCTGTGCTGTGTTGTGTTGCGTTGCGTTGAATTGTGTTGTGTTGTGTCGTGTTGTGCTGTGTTGTGTTGCACTGCACTGCACTGAATTGATATTTCGCAATTCAAGATATCATACTTTCTTCCACTGTACGCTAACCATGCTCTAGTAAATTGCATTTTTTTTAAAAATTGTTATATCGTATTGCATTAAATGCCTTTCATTAAATTCCTCATTCCTGGATTTTCTTGCATTCTTGACTTCTCTATTGCATTTCATTGCGTTTTAATGCACTGTGTTGTTTCGTACTGATTGATTTGCACTGCGTTATACTTTATTGTATGGTACGTTATTGTATTGCGTTCTACACTTACCATGCTGTATTACTTGACAAATTGCAGTGCATTGCACAGCGTCGTACTGTATTGTATTCTTTTATCGCTTTTTGTTGATTAAATTGCGTTGCATTTTTTTACTGTATTGCATTCCAGCTGCTTCACAGTCGTATCTCTTTATATTGTACTGCATTGCATTATACTATCTACACACACACGCATTTCTCCCTGCCCACCCTATCCTCTTGTCCGACCGCTGTCCTGTTTTCCTGTTGCAACAATGATAATCACTGTTTCGACAATTTTAACATGAACTGTGGGTGCTTCTTGACGCAGCCATCGAGCCATTATTTTCAACGACCTGAACGAAAGGCTAGCAGTTGTATTTTTGCATCCATTATCTATTCACAGTCCCACTGCAATGCTATTCTTTACCCTACAATTGATTGTCTGACGTTATGATTGCCAATTATTGTCGGAAGAAAGGTGTCTGGTATTCATCTGGTTCTTGGCAATATAGTTTTAGATCGTCAAACGCCGATCGAGGAGCCAATCAAAATGCTAGGCAGTTTATTGCATTCTTTCTTGCATTGGTGGCCGTCAAACGTCTTTAGACATAAGGCAGTCTGGAGCCAATATAGCGGGGTCACAATAACAACGAGGCGTCGACGATAAAAATCTAATATTACCATAGGAATGAGCAAGGGAGACTGTGCATTGTTCTGTTTCTGCCCTTTTTGCCGCGTGCTGTCTTTGATTCTCATGTTTCCTTTGTTTGCCTGCTTGTTTGTTTCTGTTTGGAGCTTTGACATGCAAAACTCGAACGATGGAAAGGGGCGGGGTGGTGGTGCTGTTGGTGATATTACATTGTGGCTTGTAGTTAAGAAACAATCACTCTCCCATTGAATATTTCTGTTAAAAAGTTTACACTGCAAGCTCTGGATCACCACACAACATGTTTATTGAGCGTGGTCTTTCCTTTTTTCTTTTGGTTTTCCTTTTTTTTATGTATGTGAGATGGATTTCATAATTCGTTGTCATTTAATGAAGTCTGAATTGAAAACCACCTGGTGAGGCGCAGTGGATAAAGCCAGGAAGTGTGACTGGAAGGGGGTGGGGGGTGGGGTGGGGGTGGGGGGGGGGTGGTGGGGGTGGGGGTTCGATCCCATGAAATTATGCTATTCGTTGTGATATTTGTCAGCGCTTGTAAGCCCCTGTTTTGCGCGCTCTGAGTTAAAAACACAGATCCAGACAGCCTCTATGGGAAATCTCTTTCCCGGTTCCTACGGTGCCACTGTGTACGAAACTAGTGTGCATCTGCCATAAGCAGTGTCTGCTTTTTGTGGAACGTGATGGCATCTTTCAGTCCCTCTCCAAGGCTGAAAGGAACTGTGGGGGCATGAGTGGTTATGACCATAGATATCGTTGAAAACTAGTCTTGCAATCACGCAACAAAGCAAACAGGAGACTCTCCCTCCCTCCCTCCCTCCCTCATTTTTCCCCTCCCTCATTCTCTCTACCATAATTTTTTATCTTGATCTTTTTTATGATCAGATTTTTCTTCTTCACTGGGTAAAATGTGTAAAACACACACACACACACACACACACACACACACACACACACACACACACACACACACACACACACACAGTCAGTGAGCAAACAATTCCACCACCCTCCGCCTCCCCCTCCCCCCTTATCCCCTCCCACCCCCCCACCCCCTCACTTCCTCAAAAAATGTGAGTGAAGTAAGAAAAGGATTGCAGTACAACATTACCAGTTATTAAAACTCTTTTACTTTTTTGTGCGGAACATCTTTTGCCGAGACTACCAGTCATAATAACGGCTTGGAATAGAGTCCTCACTGACCTCACTTCGATGTCCACTATCTGGTAGTCAGGGCAACAATGGCACGACGGGACTGTCCGTGTACAAGCGTCTGAAAGCGGCCGTCGTCTGCGTGGTACAATAGGGAGCTAATTATTGCCGAGATTGACCGCTGAGGCGAGAGTGGGATTCTGCCACGATCTTGCTGGATGAAAGAAGGGTTAGGTGATATTCCTGGAGACGTTTGTGTGTTGGAATGGATGCAGTGTCTGCCTTACCTTCTGGGTTTCTCCTGTCTGCTGGCGTTTTGTGTTCATGCTGTGTGTGTGTGTGTGTGTGTGTGTGTGTGTGTGTGTGTGTGTGTGTGTGTGTGTGTGTGTGTGTGTGTGTGTGTGTGTGTGTGTGTGTGTGTGTGTGTGTGTGTGTGTGTGTGTGTGTGTGTGTGTGTTGTGTGTGTGTGTGTGTGTGTGTGTGTGTGGTGTGTGTGTGTGTGTGTGTGTGTGTGTGTGTGTGTGGTGTTGTGTGTGTGTGTGTGTGTGTGTGTGTGTGTGTGGTGTGTGTGTGTGTGTGTGTGTGTGTGTGTGTGTGTGTGGTGTGTGTGTGTGTGTGTGTGTGTGTGTGTGTGTGTGTGTGTGTGTGTGTGTGTGTGTGTGTGTGTGTGTGTGTGTGTGTGTGTGTGTGTGCGTGCGTGTGCGTGTGTGCTCTGTATCTGTAACTGTAAAAATAGCAAAGTTTGAATGATTGGGAAAAAGAGTGGTTTGAAAAATTGAAGAAAAGACATCTATATCTATCCTCATTGCCATTATCATTATCATTATAACCATCACCACCACCAAACTGCTATCATTATTATCATTATTACTAAAACTGCTGGTGGTGGTGCCACCACTGCTGCTTCTACGGCAATTTCTAATGCTACTGCTGAGTTGTTGCTACTACTAGTACTACTGCTTCCACTGCTGTTGCTGCTACAACTACTATTACTACTACTACTACTACTACTACTACTATCATAACCCACCACCATCACGACTATTAGTACCACTGCTACTACCACCACCACCTTCACTACTACTACTACTACTACTACTACTACTACTACTACTACTACTATCATAACCACCACCACCACGACTATTAGTACCACTGCTAGTACTACCACCACCTTCACTACTACTACTACTACTACCACGACCGTTACTACTACTGCTACCACCACCACCACCACCACCACCACCACCACCACCACTACTACAACAACTACTACTACTACCACCACCACCACTACTACTACTACTACTACTACTACTACTACTACTTCTAACCATCGCCACCATTACAACCACAGTTCTGCAACTGTTGCTGCTCGTTGATTTACTAGTAGAATTGCATCGCTAATTTCTTTCTGAAATATCACTAGTTATTTGTTCTTTAAGATATTGAACTGCAAAAGTCGTTAACTACTCATTTAAGTTGCATAACCGTAGCTTAGCAAACTCAGTAGGGATGGAAGGAGGGGAAATATGGTGAGGCATGGGGGGGGGTGGTGGTGGGGGGGGACAATAAAAAACAAAGAAACGAATTATACACACAATTAAAAAGGACAGGGAGGGGTCATTCAACAGACAAAAAAAAAAAAGAATAAATGAACAGCAAAAGCGGAAAGCGATGGTAAAGAAAAATGTAGTCAGAAAAGGATTTTACATACCAAGAAAGAAAGCGAAAAAGTACAACTGAAGGGAAAAAAGCGCGAAAAATGTGAGTACACAAAAAGTCAAGCTGCACGTGGGACAAAAATTATTAGGAGTTATGGGATAGTGATATACTTAGTGTGGATGTCTTCAAATGTGTGGTGAGTGATTAAAAGTGAGGATGCTTGATAGATATTTCATGTTATTTACAAAGATACTCATTTTCCCGAACAAACAGACAGAAGGACAGTATTATTTTGGTCCGAAAGACAACAAACAAGCAAAACAAAAGAAAAGAGAGACAAACACGTTACATTGAAACAATTTTTGTTTGGGTCATAATTTTATACGCTACAGGCGCATTCATATTTGAGGAGAGGAGAGGGGGGGGGGGGGGGTCTCAGAAATTTTTTCAACTGGCCAATCCTTTTGAAGCACTTTTCCTTGGTGAACCTAGTTTCTTTATTCTTGTAAGCCATCTGTCAATGACACTGGGACATTTCCTCTCCTGGCCCTGTTCACACTCTGGTGCAGCTTTGCTGCAGAACTGCCTTTCCTGTGATGTCCAGAATAAATCAGTGGCCGAACAAGACTGACAAGGGTCTGAATTGGGGGAGTGTGATAACTGGATGGCATGCAGGGCTGTGTTGTCTACCAGCGAATCCAAACTTGAAGAAGCAGCATGTTTGTGGATGATGCAGAGAAATCTACTTTTGTTGGAGCCATCATGCAAAACCTCGATCGTAATTCAGTGACCCTGAGCAAGCAAATGCTAGCATATCGGTTGTAAATCATATGGGATGGTTTGTCCTTTAAGGCTGTGATCATCACTTGAGCAAATTATCTGAAGAAAATAAGCAAGCGTTTCTTCGATGAATTAAGTGGATTTTGACATGTTACTGGTGGACTGGCAGATGGAAAAATAGAGGACTGCTGGCTTATTTCAAGGTGATAACTAGCATCGGTAATTTTAATTGCCAAAGACACTCTCATAGACATGCTTACACCAACCAGTGTTGAGTTTTCTGCAAAGCTTTAGTCTGACAGCGCACCTTAATTCGTATTGGATTTAAGTCATATGGCGAAGAACAGCACCCTCTTCTTCTGTGGATATTCGTCAAAGATCATGTGAATAGTTTACAAGAGCATCTTCTCGTTGTCTATCGTCTGTTATTTGAGCAATTTAACGAAATATGTGTTCTCACTGGTAGCGATGTATATTGAGGAAATCAATAATAATCAAATTCTAGCGCTTTCAGTCAAAATGATAATAATCTGTTGCCACCTGCAGACAGTAGGTGTGTATAAATCTTACTCATCAAAACAGTGTATCACGCCTGAATAGTTTTCATTAGACCATGTGGATTCACAATTCTTACACTCATTTGTTGCATGAAAAATACATCTGAAATCATCACAATCACCAGGACTCTGTCACCTCGCCAAGTTTCAAGAGCTGCCAAAGTCTGACGAAAAAGAATTCTCACATCGAAAGATGAAAGTGGTAAAATGATAAGATAATTCACTCTAGTGTGACTAATCCATCGGCATGTGTCACAGAATATTGAAACCCGCATTAGAGTAAGCCTGTTTCTTGCTCAGTAGATTGTGACAAATCAGTAAATGGAGAAGGGGGGTAGCAGGGGGTGGGAGTGTGGGGGATGGAGGGCTAGTGGGGTTCAGAAGATAGGAAAAATGACAAAACAGAAGCACTCATAACCATCAAAATATCACGTGGAAAAGACAGTTCTCTCAATGACGTCGTTTGGCATGCCAAGCAGGGTAACTAAACTTCCCAAACGTTAGCCACATAAACTTGGCATGCCAAGCAAGGTAACTAAACTTCCCAAACGTTAGCCACATAACTTGGCATGCAAAGCAAGGTAACTAAACTTCCCCAACGTTAGCCACATAACTTACACCTTTTGCATGTTGCCATCGTCTGTACAGAGTTCCCTCCACCTCTGTCCTCAATTCTCTTCCACATTTCCTTCTCATCACTCCTTCACCATCCGCTCCTCTCTCATTCTTTTCTCAACCCATCTTCTCGCTCGACTTCTCCACCCATATTCATTTCCGCCGACACACGGCACAACCGCAGTAACCGTTGGTGGCTTTCAAACCACCAAGTCAATGGCTGTGTCCCGTGTGTTCAACAGAAGCAGTCGAGTGGCCTTTTTTCCTGCATAATAGACAGATCAACATGTAACTACTGAAGATAAAAGCCAT
>JADBJO010002347.1:303091-308091 GCA_016801955.1 Conus betulinus
TGTGTGTGTGTGTGTGTGTGTGTGTGTGTGTGTGTGTGTGTGTGTGTGTGTGTGTGTCTGTGTGTCTGTGCGCGCGCGATGTGATACAAACACCAGGGCACAATATGATGTGTGCAATACGAGAAGTCTTAAGAATTTAATTCAATGTTTACACACAGAAAGACAGGCAGCCTTTACAAAGACTGGAAAAATACTAGATGTGATGCAAATACCAGGACACAATGTTACATGTGCAATACGAGAAGACTTCAGAATCTAATTAAATATTTTCCGTCAATGACATAAAATCATCGAAAATCTTTTGATCGAAAAGTCTTTTGTAATCTTATGATTGCGGGTATTTGTCAACGCTTTAACGACGAAGGTTAGGGAGGTATTTTATCGATCCTATCTTTCTCTCGGACTAAAATATCGTGTTAATATATATGATTTTTCACGAAAAACAATGTCATTGACGTGTACAACTGAATACGCTGAACAAGTTTCAAAAACTATATTAGCTAATGCCATTCTAGCAGGTAAAAGTTGTTTCGTGTAACTGCAAACATAACGAAGATAAATTTTGCCCAAAACTGATTCATGTTTGTGAATTACAGAAATACCAGCATAAAGCATTGCACAGAGATAGTAAGTTCACGTAAATCACACATAAAATCATAGTTTTTACGGGTTTCAGATAGTGTCAAAAATGGTTTATTCCAAACTATAATCTTGGAAAGCTAAACAATAATCAAAGTAAGATCAGTGGTATGTCAGCTCATCTGGCTGATATGCTGGGCAGATAGTGCTAAGGTACCGCTGATGACTTCTGACCACATCTCTCCATTTTTTGTGTGCTTCTGGACGCTGGCGATGTACAGGCCTGGTTTTGTTCTCCCACGTCTTTCTCGTTCGCCACACATTGTACACTGAAGCATTGTGTCCAGGGTGCGCCACACATTGTACTCTGAAGCACTGTGCCCAGGGTCGGCCACACATTGTACTCTGAAGCATTTTGTTCAGAGTCCGACACACATTGCACTCTGAAGCATTGTGTCCAGGGTCCGCCACACATTGTACACTGAAGCATTTTGTTCAGAGTCCGCTATACATTGTACTCTGAAGCATTTTGTCCAGGGTCCGCAACGCATTGTACACTGAGGCATTTTGTCCAGGCTGGTCGATCTGGAAATGTGCCTGTCTTCCTCTCCACAGAGGTGGGCAGATCGGCCTATTGTCCAATGGTTCGTCTTACTCCTCAGGATTTCCGAATATCAAATCTGTTGTTTGTTTAAGATGTTCAAATTCATCCAATACAGTCTCATCCCCAGATGGCTGCATAGACATGGTCATTTCGGAAAGTCATTTTGTTTTTTATCAACTCTGATTTGAAACCTGATCATTTGGAATACAACCATTCTTCCCCAAGATAACTGAGGAATTAATCGCGCTTCTTCATCTCGAAGAAATCCTACTTTCTTCAGAGGACAGAGAAGAAGAGGATAATGATGAAGAACAAAGCACAGAAACAAAACGCCATAGCAGGAAATGAACAATAACAAGCCAGTGCAGAGAAACTGACGGCTGATTCGTTTCCGTGCTCTGTAATGAAATACTTTTTTTAGCCGTGGATAAACCTCCATGTTGTGTCATCTTCGTGTCTTTTTGAATTATTGAAATAAATGAATACCCCCCCCCAAAAAAACTGCTTTATTAATTCTGCTATAGGGCAGAACTAACATTCAATGTTTTGCTGCTGGCTTTAATCATACATCAAAAGCAGCTGGTGAAGGAGAACAATCTGGGCAAAATGGAGTTTTCTACAAGCTCCATGAAGACACGTCTCCTCCCGATATGGAGAATAGCTTCTCAGTGGACGGGTGAAGCTAAGTCTGATCTATCCGGAGGGGTAAAAAGGTTGTCAGAAGGGTCCAGATGGGATGGGGGCATTTTGGACTCCGAAACGGTTTGAAAAAAAAAAGGTCATAGTCTGTTTGCATGTTGCTTACTTTTACTTTTTCTTTTTTTCTGTTGGCATTTTGGGCTCCGAAACCGGTTGGGGAAAAAAGTCGTAATTTGTTTGCATGTTGCTTATTTTTCCCTTTTTTCTTTCTATCCTTCTTTCTTTTTCTTTCTTTCTTTCTTTCTTGTCCTTTTTATTTTCTTTTTGTTAACCGTATTCTGAAATCTCTCACTCCGGCGTCACGATTCCATTTGTTTTGGATGGTATGTCTGTTAAAATCTCAAACTCGGCCTGCTGTTTTTTTCAGCATGATGACGACGATGATGGTTATGATTATTATATGACGACGACGATGAGAACAACGACGACGACTACAACGACGACGACAGTGATGATGATGATGATGATGATGATGATGATGATGATGATGATGATGACGTAAACACAGCGTTCTGTTCTTCTGCATGATGATGATGATGATCATCATCATCATGTTCTCGATGACGTCGACAACGCGATGATGACGACAACGGTAATGATTATAATAGTAATGAAAACAATAACAATAACATAATAACATAGAACATATGTAATAATAACAAAAAGACATAATAATAATGATAATAATAATAATAATAATAATAATAATAACAACAACAACAACAATAACAATCGTATTAATAATGATGATAACAACAACAAGAAGAACACAACAACAGCCCAGGCGTGCACACTCTCGCCCCTAGAACGGACAGCAGGGAGTCTTTGCTCAAAAATGTGGCTGGACGTTTTATGAAGAGACAGGGCGACGCGGCAAGTGGTACAGACAATGAGGATTTATTGTATTTGTTCGCTCCGCCTATGAAATACTCATCCGTGAAAATGCGTCGCGTTCAGTACTCAGTTATTTCCCCTTTCAGTTCCACTTTATCAAATGAATGAAATACGCCAACCATTAAAAAAAAAAAAAAAAAAGAAAAAAAAGTAATAATGAGAATAAGAATATGGAGACGAAAAAAAAAAATCACCATCATCCCATGGCAGTGGATTGTGGGGAGTAAAAAATACGATAACTCTGCGTACTAATCAGCGGATGTAACTTTTTTATAGCAAGGAGAGCAGGGGGTGAAGGTGGGGGTGGGGGTGGGGTTAATTGGTCATCATGATAATTAGACAATTTTTTTTTTCTGACTTTCGTCTTGTTTCTGTCGAATGTAAGGTGGACTTTTGATACAAAGAAACTGAAATTAGAAAGTATACTGCTTAAAACTTCGTCTGTGTTTTTAATGTCTGCCTCTTTTATCTATAAGATATTCACACACCCTGTATATATATATATATATATATATATATATATATATATATATATATATATATATATATATATATATATATATATATTAGACACACACACACACACACACACACACACACAATTGAAGTAAAAAGCAAACAAGCAATGTAAACAAATATAATCCAATATTTCGAGCGGCTGCTCTTTTCAAGGACGACTGATTGTGTAGTCACGTCAAAAGTGGAGTGACATCATTAGGTCGATGCTAAAAGAAAAACTTGCATCATGACAGTAATGTCATCACCAAGTGATGCAAAGTCTAATACTCCATCCTGTTTTTATTATTTTGTCACAGCCCACCCCCTCCAGTATACTTACAGCTCCCCCCTTTTTCCCTTTCTCTCTCTCTCTCACTCTCACTTTCTCTCTCTGTCTCTCTCTCTCTCTCTGTCTCTGTCTCTCTCTGTCTCTCTGTCTCTCTCTCTCTCTCTCTCTCTCTCTCTCTCTCAGGCTTTCATTTTGTTAGTTGTACCAAAGGGAACAACTGAGTCACTATTAAATGCAAGGGAACTCAATGCGTGTAACTAATAATTAGTCATGTGTGTTCAGGCCTTGTGGGTGCTTTGTTTGCAGTTTATGAATCCAGAATTTTCCCCTTAGGACTCTAAGAATGTCACTGTCTATGTACTGTTTTTCAGTTGGCATACAACGTAAGTCTTGAAGTGAGTGGTTGTGCGTGTTGAAATGATGTGTGACGTGGGTGCCTGTATTGTTATGGGTGTGTGACCTATTTAAGTAGAAGCGTTGTTTGAGCGAGTTGCGTGTTTCTCCTACGTACTGAGCTCCCTTGCATTTATTTTAGTGCAGTAGAGCAGGTACACCTGTATACATGTGTGTGTGTATGTGTGTGTGTGTGTGTGTGTGTGATTAGCCGAATTCTGTAAACATGGTCCCGATTGGTAGGGAAATCTGTCAGCATTCACCCGTCGCCTAGTGGCGCCTTGACGTCATGGATGTAGACCGACTCCTGTTGTTTGTCACTGGCACTTGATTTGTCCAGTCATAGTATAACACAGTGTGGCATAGCATGACACAACTGAGAATTACATAGTACAATACAGAGCAACACAGTATAGAGCAGCACAGCACATTGCACATTGCGGCACAGTATAGTATAGTATAGTATAGTATAGTATGGTACGGTACGGTACGGTACGGTACGGTATAGTATAGTATAGTATAGAATAGTATAGTATAGTATAGTAATGAATATTTTAGCGTGGCAGAGTGTACCTGAGCATAGCATGCCATAACATCGCATAGAACAGCGTTGTATGATATGAAGCAGAGCAAAGCATAACTAAATATTTGTATCATGCGCAACGCTCTTGTTTCTGTGTAACATATTTTCAAATGAATCGAACTGGAAGAAGAAACCAAAATTCTGTAGTCAGAAACAATGCGTTGTACTTTCACTCATCTTGTATATCCTGTCTCTCATCTGAAGTTACTGCTCGTAGTTTCACAGGTGCCTCTCCCGCATTCATCCCCGATCCCCTCCTTCCTCCCCCCCCCCTCGCACCTCCTCCCCCCGCCGCCCCCCCCCCCCTCCCCCAACCTGTTCCTTCCTCTATCATCTATGCCCACTCATTCCCCTCCTTCTCCACAAACAAGCGACTCTTTGGTTTTATATCGGCCTATCTCAATCGCCAGCCCTCACGTGAGCCTGCACCACGAAATGAACTGATCAGTGCCGATTGGTCC
>JADBJO010002347.1:313091-318091 GCA_016801955.1 Conus betulinus
TGATAGTTTTTTAAGACCGAGAGAGTTTAACCGTATTAGTTCTTGATGGTATATCCTGCTAACAATAGAATAGTATGGCATACATACTTTTGGGTGTTTGTTTGTTCGTTTTTTTTTCTTGTTTTTGTTTGTTTGTTTTTGTTTAGGGGGAAGGATGTCTGGCGGCGTACAGAGACGCGGACAGACAGACATATGCAGACAGGTAAATAGGCAGACGGCAGAAAGGCCGACAGAGAGAGGGAGACTGAAGTACAACAGGCAGTCAGATAGTCAGATGGAGAGGCAGATACACACACAGGTAAACAATCAGACAGACCCACAGACGGGCACACAGACAGACAAAAAACAGACAGACGGACATGCAGATAAACAGGAGGACACCTAGTCAACTGTGCTACGATTGTGAGAAGATTTACACGTGCAAGCCAATCCCATTAAACACATCCATATCAGGATCCCACACAAACTGTATTTCAGTCCGATGATATCTTTTACTGCGCACTGACGCGCAAGGCCGTTCCTCACTCTCTACTGTGGGAGGAGATGCAGATTCTGCAGTAAGAGGGGAACACTTCAGCACGACACGGTTCTGCAAACCCCCTAAAATAAAATGATAATGATTCATAAAATTGATTCAAACAACAAGGACAAGAAGGACTGTTTAAAACCATGGTGGGTCTCCTGCGCGAAACGTACCGCGGTAATCGTCCATAGCCGCTGACCCAATTCATCTGTAATGTTCCTCAGAGCACTCCGGCAAGACAGACCAGAAATCGAACCGTCGCTGCTCCACACAAGACTGAACCCAACTCAGCGGACAGGTTCAGAGAAATGTTGAGCTTACACTGGCAATATCAATGTCGTGCTGGAAAACAAGACTTCTAGCTGACGACACCAAAGGGGGGTGGGGAATGGAGGGTGGGGTGCTGAAGTGAGTACAAGGCATCAAGAGAAGGACAGTAACGGTTGCCAAGAACACTGAGGAAGATACCGAATCGACCGCTGCCATAACCTTTCGACTTGTGGATAATCTTGTATCTATGAGCTTGAACTCTGGGACTTTTTTTTTCAGTAACATAGATGTTGAATCCACCTGCTCACCGTTTAAAAACAAATGTCAGATTGCATCCATCGTCCATCCACAAGATCTTTGTGCCTCCCCCACTGCTTTGAGTACAGAGAACGAGAGATGGAAGAGAACCCTGACTGTTCCAGCATTTGTCAACGGCACCCTCATGATCCCCGGCCACGGAGGAAGGAGGTTAGGGGTGAGGGGGGATAACACGAACGGACTGAGTGTCACAGAAGGAGCATGATCTGTTTGTAAGCTATGGATGGCGTTGTTGGTTGGAGAAAATTATAATTTACGTACCGTTTACTTTCAATTACAAACCACTTTGACACGCGAGAGTGCATACAACCACAGTCAAGCACACCCATGCGCCCATACCCACACCCACCAACACACACACACACACACACACACACACACACACACACACACACACACACACACACACACATTAAGCTGCCCACAATGTCTTTTTATCGCCATTTCTCTCTCTCTCTCTCTCTCTCCTCTTTCTTTCCTTCCTGTCTTCTTTCTTCTCCCTATCCTTGGTCCCTTCTGCTCCCCGCCCCCTGTCTTCGCCCCTCGCCCCTGAGGTGGCGAGATGAACGGGCATTGGGCAGGACATGAAATTGGCCTCCTGACGACCACCATTGATCGAAGACTCCTGTCTCCTAGAGGGAATGACACCATTCATTGTGCAGTGCTGCTGGTCACACAGCTACTCTTTCAAACCATGTCTGAAATATCTACTGGCAAGGGAACGTTTCAAATGGGAAAGAAAATGGTAAAGAACCGTCTGAGATGACATAAAAAAGATATCCACCAACGAGGGAACGCTTCAAATAATGTAGAAGATATCTACCCACAAGGAAACGTTTCAAAGGATTAAGAAAATGTCTACCAACGACAGAACGTTTGAAATGAAATAGAAAACATTTACGGACAAAGGAATTTCAAATGATATAAAGATGCCTACAAAAAAGAAATGTTTTAAATGACAAAGAAAATATCTACCAACAAGAGTATGTTTCAAATGAATAGAAAATGCGTACCGACAACGGAGCATTTCATATGACAGAGAAAATGTTTACCGACGAGGGAACGTTTTGAATTTTTAAAAAAAAAAAAAAAAAAAAAAAAAAAAAAAAAAAAAAAACAAACAAACAAGAGGGCATTTCAAATTACAATGAAAACATTAACCACTAAGGAAATGCTTAAATGAATTTTTTTTAAATCAGTGATCTATGGAACGATTCAATTGATATAGAAAAAAAAAATCTACCAACATGCAAACGTTCAGGTAAGTAGAAAAAAAGCGAACAATAGAATGTTTCAAAAGATAGAATATAACAATGGTTAAAAAAACTTAAATGATGCGGGAAAAACGTCAAATGAGAAGTTTTTAAAAGATATACAAAACATCTGTCGACGAGGGAACGTTTCACATGACATAGAAAGATTACACTAACGTGGGAATTTTTCAGATAATCTTCAAATGATGTAGAAAATATTTCTTTAACAAAAGGAACCTTACAAATAAGATCGAAAACATCTGCCGATAGAGAAGATTTTAAATCACGTAGAAAGTATCAACCAGTCGTGGTACGTTTACATTATATCGAAGGCATTAATTAATCAGAAAACATAATTAAGTGCTATAGAAAATAATTCTTAGTCAGGGAAGATTTCAATGTCAAAAATATGCCCCTATCAAAGTACGTTCAATGATTCAGAAAATATCAAGAATCAAGCAACGCTTCAAATGATATAGACAACATCAACAAATCAGGGAACGATTAAAAACATTGTTTTTTTTGTTATGCGGCAACCAATGATGGAATCTCACACAGCAGTGTGTAATCCAGCCTGTGTCAACTGGTAGTGCGCACGGGGGTCTTGGTGACCTCGTTACCGCGCGGGATAAAAAGTGCAGTTGCGTTAACTGTGCCTGTTTTGCATCAAGCTTGCTGGCGACACAAGATGTGTAAAATGAAAAAATTCTTTTTCCCGTGCAAGAGCAGTCTCTCAAGTGAGTTTTATGCCCCTTCTTTTGGCTGTTTAAGCGCGGGGGTTGGTTACTGTCAGCCCTTTCTCACCATGCCACCACAAAAAAAACTTAGCACCTTTGAAAAAACCAGGGCGATTGCGGATACAAGATGGCATTGCAAAGGCTGAAGTGGCGCGACGACTTGGTGTGCATCATTCAGTTATTGTTAGACTGAATCAGCGTTTTAGGGCGACCAACAGCGTTGAAGAGAGGCCACGGTCAGGTCGGCCTAGGCAGACTACTCCCAGAGAAGATCGTTTCATCGAGAGGCAGGCCCTATTGCAGCGGGATACCACTTCCACCAGCATCCAAAGGCAGCTTCGTATGGCAAATAACACCATCCTCAGCCGTCAAGCCATACGAAACCGTCTTCACCACTTCGGCCTCAGATCACGTCGCCCAGCTGTTCGACCACGACTGCTAGCAGCCCATAGGCTGGCTCGCGAGCTTTCTGCCATCGTCATGTGAGATGGAACCAACAACAGTGGTCCCAGGTCCTCTTTTCAGATGAGTCGCGGTTTAGTCTTGAACACAATGACGGCCGAACTAGAGTTTGGAGGCGTGTTGGTGAACGTTACATTGATGCAGCTGTTCGCCAGACCAGGGCCTTTGGGGGAGGATCTGTTATGGTATGGGGTGCCTTCAGCCTCCACCACAAGACACCACTCTACCATATTGATGGAACCTCACAGGCATCCGCTATCGGGATGAAATCCTGGCGCCTTTCGTTGTTCCGACCATGCAACGGATAGGACCCATGGCAGTCTTCCAAGACGACAATGCTCGGCCACATAGGGCCCGGGTGGCCGAAAACTTCATTGTGCAGGCCGGCATCAACACAGGATGATCTTCCCGGCGTATAGTCCCGACCTCAATCCCATCGAGCATATGTGGGATGAGTTGGGGAGACGTGTGAAGGAGAACCATCCACCTCCCAGAGACCGCCAGGATCTCTTCCAAATGCTGCAACTGGAATGGCAGAGAATCCCTCAGAGGGTCATCAGAACACTGGTCAACTCGATGAGGAGTCGCTGCGTGGAATGTCTCGCCAATGGCGGTGGCCACACCCACTATTGAAATGATTTTGTGAACTGAACAGATTTTGCGAACTTTGATTTCGACCCATCCTCTGTTTAATTGTCTGTAAATCAACAACCGTTCATTCGATCCCAATGAAATTCAATGTACGTTGGAACAAGATAATGAATTAAATCTGTTCCCAATTTCAAATCGTGGCTTTTTGACTGTGTGTCACTTCAAAAAGCACGTCTGTCGAAAAAAAAAAAAAAAAAAAAAAGCCATGAAAGGCGCACACAGCATTCGCCCCTCCCCTACTGCATCAGTGAACGTACTTTACTTAAGTCTAACCGAATTGCACAACGGTCAAAACGATGAAAACGACCTTTCTGCACCAGAGAAAAGGGGTTAATGACTACGGAGACTGCTCCAATATAGGCCTGTCTGTCACTGGCGTTGATTCTGGATTGAGTGTAGGGAAGGATTAGATGACTTCGTCTTTAATCATTTTAGGAGTGTATGTGCACCGGCTGCTGCAATCTGCTGCGTAGATTCCACAAATAGTATCTAACATGACAGAATGTTGTTGCATCGAAAGTTTGATGTACATTTCTGAAGCGTCTATTAGCATTTCTTGGTCTTTTGTCTGTCTGTCTTCTGTCTGTCTGTCTTCTGTCTGTCTGTCTGTCTGTCTGTCTGTCTGTCGGTCTGACTGTCTTTCTCTTCCCCTCTCTCTCTCTCTCTCTCTCTCTCTCTCTCTCTCTCTCTCTCTCCCCCTCTGGCAAAACTGAAAGAAAAGAAACTAATGCAGGTTTTTTTTGTTTGTTTGTTTTTTGTTTTGTTTTGTTTTTTGTTTCATGTATG
>JADBJO010002348.1:0-7500 GCA_016801955.1 Conus betulinus
GAAGAGACAGAGGGAGCGGACAGAAAGAGACAGAGGGAGGGGAAAGAAGAAGACAGAGGGAGGCGCAGAAGAGAATGAGGGAGAGGGCAGAAGAGACAGAGGGAGAGGGCAGAAGAGAAACGAGGGGAGAGAAGAGACAGAGGGAGAGACAGAGGGAGAGGGCAGAAGAGACAGAGGGAGGGAAAAGAAGAGAGAGAGGGAGAGCATAAGAGACACAGGGACCAGAGGGCAGAAGAGACACAGGGAGAGAAGGGCAGAAGAGAACAAGAGGGAGGGGAAAAGAAGAGACAGAGGGAGGGGAAAGAAGAAACAGAGGGAGGGCAGAAGAGACAGAGGGAGGGGAAAGAGAAGACAGAGGGAGGGGAGGGGAAAGAAGAGACAGAGGTGAGGGGAAGAAGACACAGAGGGAGGGAAAGAGAGAGAGACAGAGGGAGGGGAAAGAAGAAGACACAAGAGGGAGAGGGCATGAAGATACAGGGGAGGGACCAGAAGAAGGGCAGAACAGACAGAGGGAGGGGAAAGAAGAGAAGAGGGAGAGAAAGAGAGGGAGAGGGCAGAAGAGACAGAGGGAGAGGGCAGAAAGAGACAGAGGGAGAGAAAGAAGAGACACAGGGAGGGAGAAAAGAAGAGACAGAGGGAGAGAGGCAGAAGAGACAGAGGGAGGGGAAAGAAGACAGAGGGAGGGGAAAGAAGAGACAGAGGGAGGGGAAAGAAGAGACAGAGGGAGGGGAAGAAGGACAGAGGGAGGGGAAGAGACAGAGGGAGAGGAAAGAAGAGACAGAGGGAGGGAAAGAAGAAACAGAGAAGTAAAGACAGAGGGAGGGGAAAGAAAGAGACAGAGGGGACAGAGGGACACCAGAAGAGACAGAAGGAGGGAAAGAAGACAGAGGAGAGGGGGAGGACAGAAGAAGAGGACAGAGACAGGGAGAGGGCAGAAGAGACAGAGGGAGAGGAAAGAAGAGACAGAGGGAGGGAAAGAAGAGACAGAGGATGGGAGGGGAAAGAGAGACAGAGGGAGGGAAAGAAGAGACAGAGGGAGGGGAAAAGAAGAGGACAGACAGAGGGAGAGGCAGAAGAGACAGAAGGAAGGAGGGGAAAGAAGAGACAGAGGTAGGGGAAAGAAGAGACAGAGGGAGGGGCAGAAGAGAAGAGGAGAGGAAAGAAGAGGGCAGAGGGAGGGGAAAGACAGACAGAGGGAGGGAAAGAAGCGACAGAGGCAGGGGAAAGAAGAGACAGAGGGAGGGAAGAGACAGAAGAGAAAGAGAGACAGAGGGAGGGGAAAGAAGAGACAGAGGGAGGGGAAAGAAGAGACAGAGGGGCGCAGCAGGGAACAGTGTACTCACCGAAGGACACGGTGCAGAACGAAAGACAGCAGTAGCAAACACACGATCTTCATGGTTGACCTTGGCAGTACTGGGTACCGATCTGCTGCAACACAGGGATCGGGGCGTCAGTGTCCAAGGTGTGTGCGAGTCGATTTGCTGTGTGTCAGGGTGGGTGTGTGTGTGTGTGTGTGTGTGTGGTGTGTGTGTGTGTGTGTGTGGTGTGTGTGGTGCGTGCGTGTGTGCGTGCGTGCGTGCGTGCGTGCGTGAGTGCGTGTGTGTGCGCTGTGCGTGTGTGTGTGTGTGTGTGTGTGCGTGTGTGCGTGCGTGCGTGCGTGCGTGCGTGCGTGCGTGCGTGCGTGCGTGTGTGTCTGCGCGCACGCGCGCGTGTGTGTGTTTGTGCGTATGTGTATGCGTGTGTGTGTGTGTGTGTGTGTGTGTGTGTGGTGTGTGTGTGTGGTGTGTGTGTGCCTGCGTGCGTGCACGCGCGCGCGCGAGCGCGCGTGCGTGAGCGTGAGCGTGAGCCTGTGAATTAAAATCCGAATTACGTTTTGTCATGGAAAACCGTCAACTGCCCTCAGAGACACAACGGGTGAACCAGCAAGGAATGAGCATTTACATATATAGCTGTTCAACATAGCGACCTCTACATGGGTTCAGAAATGAGACTTTGGGAGAGCATGGTGCTATCAGAGAACTGTCGAATAGAAATGTTTGGCAGTCGACTCTGTGCAGTGTGCAGAATCCCAGTCCAGTTTGCACCCGACACTCTGTGTGTGTGTGTGTTGTGTGTGTGTGTGTGTGTGTTGTGTGTGTGTGTGTGTGTGTGGTGTGTGTGTGTGTGTGTGCGTGTGTGTGTGTGTGTGTGCGCGCGTGCGTGCGTGCGTGCGTGCGAGCGTGTGGAGCGTGAGTGTGTGTGTGTGTGTGTCTGTGTGTGTGTGTGTGTGTGTGTGTGTGTGTGTGTGTGTGTGCGCGCGTGTGTGTGAGTATGTCAAGTCAAGTCAAGTCAAGTCAAAAATTATATTTAGAGATGGAAACATTGAATAAGCAGCATCAAGCCATCTATGAAAAAAGACAAAAAAAAAAAAAAAAAAAAAAATCAAATCGTGTACAATACTTTTCATCAAAAAGAAAAGTAAACATACCGTCTTACCCCCTCCCTCTTTCCCCCTGCCACCCCCCCCCCCCCCCCCTTTCCCCACTCACTTCCATTCACGTAAAAGGTATCAATGCTCATTGCTGCCCTTTTGGTTACATTCACGAAGTGTGTATTTTTACTAACGTATTTTTTTTTTTCTGCACAGGATGGACATTTTTCAGTATGATATGTGTTTAACGATTCAGGAGATCATCTTTCAATTTTTTCTTAAATGTGTATTTATTTTTTTCATATTTTTTTTATGGGTTTTGTGAGTTTATTCCACAGATTTGCACCTTAATATACAAAACTGGATTTGTATAAATTGTTGCGTGGTCTAGTAATGGACAATAAATGATATGTCTATGGCAATTGACTCTGAATGTTTCTGTAATCTTTTGGGGAGCTGTTCCATTAATAACGTTATGCATACAAGGGCTTTATTGAAAAAGAGTCTGTTTGCGAAGGTTAACATTTCGAGTTGGTTTGTAATCTTCATCAGTTAGTGAGCTCGATTTAACTATACTAATTTCAATGCTCGTTTGTACAGACGATGAATTAATTTTAAATTATGTTCACTACAGTTGTCCCAAAAGGATTGATGATGCATAATTAATGACAAAATACGTGCACAGAAAAAAAAGTTTTCGAGAGTGGCCATCGAGGGAAATTTTTTGTTATTCGAGACAACTGAATATTTTTTTTGAAAGGAGTTTTGCTAAGAATGTTATATGTTCAGTCCAAGGTAATCTTTGTCAATAATGACACCTAGTGTTTTGTGTGAAACTGACTTCCTCAACTTTATTGTTGGATATGAGTAAAGGCTGAAAGAAAATTTGATTTCATTTTTTTTATCGTTTTTGTCTTGTAGACACGTACATGCACTTTTTTTTTAATAGCATTTAAAGACATATGGTTAGTTGTGTCCATTCAGCAAGTTTATCGATATCTGCTTGAAGCTTAATTGTTAATTCATAGGCATCAGAGTCGTTTTCGTGAAGAGATGTATCATCTGCAAAAACATTTCGCATTTACATGTAACCAAAAAAAGGCAAATCATTAACGTAAATAGTAAACAAAAAGAGGTCCCTAGCACAGAACCTGGTGGTACACCATATTTGACAGGCATAATGTTGACAATTTGTCAGCTACGGCTACTAACTGTTTTTGGTCACATAAAAAAAAGATGAAATAAGACATAAATTCTGGAGTCAGTTTGTAAAGTTCAAGTTTACGGGCACAACAAAGAATGCTTGATGACATCAAACGCTTTTTCAAAGTCTACGAAGAGAATACCTGCAAATTGATTCTCGTTTATGCTGCAAAGAAGACTGTCCATAAGCTGTATGAGGGCTGTGTGGCAAGAATGATGTTTTCGAAAGCCCGACTGACTTCGTGGAGAAGTTTGTTATCAGCGAAATAAGAATACAGAGACTTATGCATGTGTTTTTCGATCGGTTTTTGCTATGGCTGATAAAATGGATATCGGTCTGTGATTTGATGGGTTTGAAGAATCCCCGGCTTTATACAGAGGAATAACTTTAGCATCCTTAAATCTTAGAGGAAAAAGTTTGTTTATCTATGCATAAATTGTATAAATATGTCAAGCATCTGTGATAACAGGACATGACAACTTAAGTATTTTTTGTCTCGATACCATCTAAATCACGAGTATTTGATTGGGTTTTGAAGTAGACAAGGCTTTACTAACATCTAACACGGTCATGGGTTTTCAGACTAAATGGAACACGAATATCCTTAGAATGGATGCATTGTTCTAAATACTTGAGATCATTTTCACTAGATTATCATTTTAATCTGATTCTATCTGCTATGGTTGCAAAATGATTATTTAGTTGATCTGCAGATATGTCTGAGCTCATTGCTGTGTGTGTGTGTGTGTGTGTGTGTGTGTGTGTGTGTGTGTGTGTGTGTGTGTGTGTGTGTGTGTGTGTGCGCGAGTGTGTGTGCATGTGTGTGTAAGATCACAGCTTCTTGCTTCTGTGACACCACCGTTTAAAGCGACACTTCACCAAGCTAGCATGAAGAAGAGCAAGAAACCATTGCCTAGAACAACATAGCGAATAGGGACACCAGCAAGCCCTCCACACAACACATTGCCTCCTATGCACACGGACCTCTGGCAAGGGGAATGGAACTCGCAGACGGATAACAAACCATTCAAAATCCGTCCAAACCTGAAAGACTTTTCACCATGTTCCCGAGGCGGCCGTTAAGACAGTTTTATGCCGTCTGCGCACAGGCCATTCCTTTTACAACCATTCTCATCTTTAAAAAGGTGACGAAGCTCCGTGATGCATTCCGAGTGATGCACAACCCACAGTGAAGCATAATTATTATCTGTTGCGTTGGGACTTGCACGACGTGAGACATAAACATTATACACAACAGACCCCATAGAAACCTTGTTCAGAGATGTCCTGATGTGATCTTGGGGGGTTTCCGAGGGACATTAACATTTTTCATCTGGTTGCAAAGTGAGACGACTGCAGGGCGAAAATCTAAACAAATCTTAAATAAATGTTAGCGAACCGCCAAGAGAAATGTGGACAAACGAGTCACAAGACAAACACATTTTTTCATCTGATCTAAGATTTTACAGAAGTAAGATTTTAAACAAAATTTCTAGTGTGTTTTTAGAAGGCGTAATTTAAAGGGTTCTGTAAATTAGGCTTTTTTTTCTATTTTTTTCTTTACGACTTTTGAGTTGAGGTCAAAATGGTTTACAGTTCTGATACGGCCCTCTGCGGTCGGCTGGGCTACAAGCAGCATTACCTCACCTTACCTGCAGGCGAACAGACACATATACTTACATCACAAAACGAGGGGATCTGATACAGGAGGTCTCACTCTCTGGACAAAGTCCACACCCAAACCCAGACGACCTGCTGCGGCGAACCTTATAAACCAGCACAACCTCCTCCCTGCCCACGTTCCTTTGCAACAACAAACACACACAATAACGTCCCATTCTTCCAGGGACGAACGTCACCCACCTTTGTCTACATTCCACGCCAGAAAGCCGCCCAGGTTCCCTTTCACGGCGTGGAGGGGAAAAAAAAAAACACACACGCATCATTTCCCCCTTCTTCCGACGTTGGCAGGTGACTGGCATCTCCTTTTGTGGCATCCCCGGGTCGTGGTGGCCGATGATTGGCTCGTCCCCTGCCCCACACAAAGAGGGCAAAAGCCCATGGCACTCTGATGACTTCGTTTACGACATCCAGATCGTCGTTTCTTGCCTGCGGTGCTTTTGTGAATGTTTGACACATGGTATCGAGCTGAGGAGTGCAATGAAATGAAGCAGCAGCATCGCCGATCCCCTAGACCAGCTGTGAACACTGATGAGGTTTTTTCCTCAGTCGTGGCGCTGCTCGCTTCCTTTGTACTTCACGTCGTCTTCACCGCTGAGACAATGAGGAAGGTGAGAGCGCTCCAGCCTGTACACACGGTGGAACATGAGTTGACGAGAGGGAGGAAAGGGAGAAGGAAATAGGGGCAAACTGGAAGGAAGAAAGAAAAGGAGGGAGTGGAGGGTGGAAAAACGGCCGAGAGAGGTGGACGGATGAAGAAAGAAAATAGTGCGTTGAGAGAGAGAGAGAGAGAGAGAGAGAGAGAGAGAGAGAGAGAGAGAGAGAGAGAGGTGTGGTGTGTGTGTGTGTGTGTGTAATAGTAATAGTAGTAGAGGTGGTTGTACTTTCATTTCAGGTCTTTTTCATAAAATCATGTGATACTAGACAAGAGAGAGAGAGAGAGAGAAAGAGAGAGAGAGAGAGAGAGAGAGAGAGGAGAGAGAGAGAGAGAGAGAGAGAGAGACAGCGTGTGTTTGTGTGTGTGTGTGTGTGTGTGTGTGTGTGTGTGTGTGTGTGTGTGTGTGTGTGTGTGTTTACATGCGTGCATATGTTTATGTGTGTGCAGGTGTGGGTGTGTACATGTGACAGAAAGACCGCCAACATCATATTAAAGTAGATACCTAACCGGACTACATGTTAAACAAAAGTTAACTTTAAACGCAAGATTAGTGTAAGGGAAAAAACATCAGTTACACATATGCCTGATAAACACGGTGTGTCTTGAGAAGAACACATTCAAGTGTGACATCTTTATATATATATATATTTTTTTTAAGCCACGTAAACATTGTGCTGAAGCTTAATATCTGGTTCCGAGAGCCTCGAATTTTCGTCGATAAAACGTTGAAACGAGATTTCTGTATTGATATGTATCAGGGAGTTGAACGCCTTTGACATAATCATTGCAGAAAAGTCGATTATTTTGTGTTTTAAAGTGAGAATTATGATTGTTGTGACCATTTCCAAAACGGTCCAAAGCCATTTGTCTTAACATTTACTGACTCTCCTGTGAAGCGAAGGATACAGAAACTTGTGCACACATTTCACTTCCAGAATTTTTTTCGAACATCCGTCAGCGTGTCCACAACTCAACATTTCACAGTGTGAAGGAATAAAAAGAAAATTAGTTAAGTCAGTTTCTTTACATATCAAAATATGAATTATGCGAAACCAAAAAAAAATCCTCTGAAATTGAATTATCTGAGCTCCATTTGCACAACTTTATGGCTTGTAATACGGGCTACGAATCTACGCAGAACATCTGAAAAATTGACTGTGATAAGTCAGTTAGGTAAGTCAAAACCATTAATAAATATAGCTATCATTCCAGAAACGAATATAGATCTATAATTTCCAACCAAATATGATTTCTCTACTTTCAGTTGTTGTTGCTGCTGTTGTTGTCGTCGTCGTACCCTGGCTAAAAGACTATAGGGATCATCCGAACAGCCGAAGTACTTGAAACACTATGGGTACAAATACATCAGATGGGGATGAGAACATTATGTGTGTGACTGTTTTTGATTACCCCGCCACATGGGCAGCCACGCTCCGACTTCGGAAGATTTTGGAGACTGATAATGTTATGTCAGGAGCTTGTCACAAACGAAGACAATCCCCGCATAACTATGCACAGCATAACAACATTTTGTGATAGAATAAACAA
>JADBJO010002348.1:15000-32500 GCA_016801955.1 Conus betulinus
TATAAGTAGGAGCAGGAGAATCAGCAGCAGTAGCAGCATATATAACAGTGCTAGCAGCAGCAGAGCAGTAGCAACAGCAGCAACAGAAGTAGCAGTAGTGGTAGTAGCACCAGCAGCGGTGGTAACAACAGCAGCAATAGTAACAGTAATACAGTCATACTAGTAGCAAGTAAGTAATAGCAGCAGCAATAGTAGTAGTAGTAGTAGCAGTAGCAGCAGCAGCAGCAGTAGTAGCAACAGCAGCAGCAGCAGCAGCAGCAGCAGTAGTAGTAGTAGTAGTAGTAGTAGTAGCAGCAGCAATGATAGTAGCAACAGCTGCAGAAACATTGATAGTAGTTGTAGTGGTAGTAGTCGTAGGAGTAGTGGCAGCAGCAACAGTTGCAGTGAGTGTAGTGTTAGCAACAGCAGTAGCGTTAACAGTATTAGCAGCAACAGTAGCAGCAGTCGCAGTTGTAGTAGCAGCGGCAGCGGTAGTATCAGCAGAAGCGGTAGTAGCAGCAGCAGTCGCAGTAGTTTTGCCTAGGGAATTGGGTTTCGCTCGCATCTCATCTGTCAGTCTGTCTGTCAGTCTGTCTACATTAGCAGGATAGCGCAAAGAGAGATAACCTTGCTTATAGGTCAACCGACCGCAAAACGACCGAACCTATTTTCACCATACGTCGTACAGAGACGAACTAGTCAATAGACCTGTTTATGGGAAGGAAGGGGAGGGGGAAGAGAGGGGAGGGGGCTGAGGAGGGCGGGGGGAGGAGAGTCAGGGGAAGAGGACGCCCGTCAGACTTCCCACTGCAACTGACTTACTTTTTTTTTGTCCCCTCAATTATGTATCAAGGAGTCAAATTATTTGATTCGAAGCGCACGCGAGGAACACGATCGGAGTAAACCCGACTGTCTGCGTGGCGGGCGCACTGTTTCACATATCCATATTTTGACGTTTTGCTCTCTCTCTCTCTCTCTCTCTCTCTCTCTCTCTCTGAACCCGTCAAGCTGACTGTTACGGCCAAGCTGCTTTGGCCGTGCCCACCAGCGCCATCTGTCTCATGAAAATGTCAGAGGTCACTCTCGCTAAAACGCGAGCTCAGGTAAGATAAGGTAAGGTAAGGTAAGGTAAGGTAAAGTAAAATAGGGTTGCTTATAAAGGGCCATATCAGGGCCATTACCTTAAATCAATTCACAGGTCATTCAACAACAACAACAACAACAAAAACCCGCTCTTCACACAACCCTTTACATCTAAAAACACATCGGAAATTTTGTTTAAAATCTTTCTTCTGTAAAATCTTAGATCTGGTGAAAAATGTTAATCTCTTTCAGAAATTCAAAGATCTCATCTGGTGGGACATCTCTGAACAAGATTCTGCTGGCGTGTGTCTCACATCCAGCAAGTCTAAACACTCTTAGTTGCCAAACAAACCATGCTCACCATGCACCCCCCCTCCCCCCCTCCTAGGACTTAACCTAAGTGGACCCGCAATGTACCGTAGGGACCACTGAACACGTTTCTGGTTGTTCCCGAGAAAATAACTCATTTGGACTATGAGTTATGGCCCTTGATTTAAGAGTACTCCCCCCTTTTATGCTGACCACAATCATCAATTTAAGTCAAATGTAGCTCATGTGAATGACCAGAAATTCACGTTACTGTTACTTTGGTAACTAAATCAATGACTTGCCGTCTTAAAAAAGCCTTTTGTGTGGTCCAGTATAGTATATCTTGGCTTCAGCTGTGCGCTATCTACGGAAACCGTCATTTTTACAATACTGACTGTATGTCATCTGCGATTCATTGAAAATAATAGAAAGCAGGGCTTTGGGTGGTTTGTTTTCATATACACCAATGCCTTTGGGTCATTCAGAAGCATTAGAGCTTCCTAGTTCCGTTTTTTATAGGTACAAATCAAACTTATCTCCTATACCCCCTAAATCTGCGATTTCGACAAAAACGAGACAACATGCTTTAAACAGAACAAAATTGTTGTTATTTGCAACAAGCATCGCTGTAAAATAAAGTGATTATACTGTAGTGAAATACAAAAGTAATACAATATAATTTGTTGTTCTAGATGTTGTGATTATCTTTAATAAATAACGAATTTTCTACATTTGATATGTACATGTATGATAATAACACTACTACTTAGAAATCGCGTGCATTTGCGTCTTAACCAAAAAATGGTTTGATTTGTATTACTAATGCTCTTTGTTGTGTGTGTGTGTGTGTGTGTGTGTGTGTGTGTGTGTGTGTGTGTGTGTGTGTGTGTTTGAGTGCAGGTGAATGAATCCTGGTGTGATGATCAGCTAAACATAGCGGCAAGAAAGCAAAAACATGAAGACGGCCCTGTTGGTGAAGTGCGTGTCATTCATTTCAGCGTTCTAACAAGAGATAATTTGTTCACCTCTCTAGCTGCAAATGACCTCAGAATAGACTGATAAAACTTCAAGGCATTTGCAAGAAAAGACTATTGCAGCCAACTGGATTCTCCATATTGGATGGAAGATGCTTGCAACTGCGTTCCAGATGATTTACGGCCAGAATAAGGCTGCCATCGTGACTGTTACCAAAGGTTCAGTAAAAACCTCGATAGATTGGAATCATCTTCAGAATCACAAACAATAACTCTAGAACAAAGACAGTCTGGGCGTTCTTCTGGTTCAGTGGAAACAATTATTTTCAAACCGGGACTGCATATTTTGTAGCAAAGAGGGGTTGAAAGCAAAAGAATCACAGAATGCTTGGACAACTGAACCTAGATCCGATTTTGAACGTGAAGGATGGAGCATAGCTCTTGAAGTTGCGAGCTCTGACACAGATTACTTCCCTTGCAGATTTCTGAACATCGTCTGTACATTTTGGCGTAAATCTCTTGTACGATGCGAACCAAATGACAACCCCGGTTCGTTGTGAGCAACTCTATCGTACCAAACACAGGAAAGCTGCAATGGGGTTGATTACGTAATATCCAGCATGACGTCAAATTGCTATTTTTTTCACCGGGGGTCCTATTTGACGTTTTGACGTTCATGGACATCTCTTTTTTCTCCGGAGTGGCCTTCACCTTGTTGCTGCTGTACTTTATCATTGGTATTATCATAACGATAGCGTTATTATGATCATTATCAGCATCATTGTCAACATGGTGCTGATGATGATAATTGTTTTGGTTGTTGCTGCATCTGTTACTGCTGATGTAACTGGCATTGTTTCCCATTGCTATTGTTGTTATTTCACCTTTTTCATCATGATCATTACATCATTATGATTATTTTTCGTTGTTATTATTACTATAATATTTTTTTCTTGTTTCTTTCCTATTATCATATTATCATTACTATATTATTATTATTATTATGATCTTATCATTATCTCTTATGTATACTATTATCATTGTTGTTCTCGTTGTTGCTGTTGTTCTCGTTGTTGTCGTCGTCAACGTCGTTGCCGTTGTCCGTTATCATTATCCTCCCTAGTGGCGGTGGCAGACGTGGTGACTTTTAGGAGCAGTAGTAATCCACTAACAGCAGTGGGCATAAAAAGACAACAAGGGGCCGGGGGCGGGAAGTGTGGGCGGGGGGTCCTAGCTGGCCCAGTGGTTGAACCGTCAGACTTGTGCTCCGAAGTCTTGGGTTCGATTCCCAATGAAGGCATCCATGCTGGAAGAGATGATCTCTTCGCTGTTCACATCTAAGCACACTGCAGAGCCCTCTTTTCTTCGGGTAAGACGATTTAACAACTGAGATCACGTGCGTTGACGCTTGCATAAAAAAAAAAAGAATCTTGCATGCCTGTTGAATCCCATTCCCACCTTTGGGAGAAGAGCAGACTGTCGGGTGCTGGATGGGTGCCTCGGAACTAAAGCACCTGCACGCCAGTGTCGTGTTGAGACGTCATCCCCCGAAGACGGAACCTGGCTACCTTCGCGGTGGGATTGAAAACGGTCGCCTGCGCAAGAAATCTCCTCCATGGTGAAAACCTCAGAGTTCTGACAAGGAGGGGGGGGGGGGTGGGGGGGGGGGGGGGGGGGGGGGGGGGGGGGGGGGGGGGGTACAGGGTGGGGGGGGGGGGGGGGGGGGGGGGTACAGAAGGCAAAACGCATCATGCAGACCCGTTTACCCATACGATTTCGCCGTATTTTGTACACAATTTGGCGAAAAATACGATCAATACGACAAAAATGAAAAAGGTACGTTAAAACACACACACACACACACACACACACACACACACACACACACACACACACACACACACACACCGAACAACCAAAAAACTCAAGATGAAGTTTTTGAGCGGGTTGCCGTCAATAACCATTGTGTTTGAGTGCTCTGACCAAAGAGCGACAACTCTTGCTAGTTCTAGCGCGTGATGCTGAAACAGTAGCGGGGAGTATAGGCTCTGAAATGTCGAAAGAACTGGAGAGAGAACCTGAATTTATGCCAAAGTATGTATAACTTTCTTATTATAGCTTTTGTGCAAAAGGAAAATGTATGTACGTGTGCGGTTTGCTTGTATTTCTCCACAAATGTGTGTACACAAATCGATATATGAATGAAGGAGCGCGCATTCACAAATCCTGCCCCTTACAGTTAGTCGAGTATTTGTTGGTAGCTTCAAAAGACATGTGGATCCATTTAGATGGCATAGATGTGTTAAGGAATGAAGGAAGGGTGCACACATTTCTTTCATAATGCGATCTATGTTGAACTGAAGCATGATGGACGAGATGTGCTTGTCTGTTCACACACACACACACACACACACACACACACACACACACACACACACACACACACACACACACACACACACACACACACACACACACACACACACACACACCACACACACACACACACACACACACACACACACACACAACCACTCCTCTTTGTGAGAGTTCCTACGTTCGCCATCTCGTGGTGGTGGTAGTGACGGCAGCAGTTTGTTTCTTTGGGCAAGCGTTTAAGCGGTATAGGTATGAGACGAGTTTCACTGATGCGATAGCTGGCCAGGTGGCCTGCTTATCCTAGCGGCAAGGGATGCCAGAGGCGAGAGGACTAAAAGAAACAGGCGCAACACAAAATCAAATTCTGTGGGACTCCATCATCCAGCAAGCTCTTCTTGTTGGTGAAAGGTCAGTGTGTAGTCCGTTTACTGCATCAATCCAGAGAACGTCACTCCCTTCCACCAGTCACAGGACATCACAACTGTTGGCCATGACCCCATCGCTTGCAAGAGAGCCCGGAGACAGTAGGGTCTATTCTCGCCGGTTCCCAGCCCCGCTCGCCATGAAGTTGTGGCTCTGAAATGCTAACCTTCGCCAAAACAAGCAAGCCTTCTCGCCACTCGCCTGTTGGAAACGCGCACCTGGCGTTGTCTCACTCGCAGTCTTGATCCAGTCTTCGGAGTGGGAAGAGTGGTGAACAGCATGACTTGCTTGAACAGCTCGTTTGTGGAAAGGACCGTCGTTCTGGCCCCAGGGCGCTTTGTTCTTTTAAGTTCTCAATGTCCTGAGTTGAACGCCTCTCAGCTTAACTGTCGGATGGGAGCCATATGAATGGGCCCCGGTATTCTTCATTCTGTTAAGGTTTCATTTAGCCTGACGCTGCTTTGAAAGTATCCAAAGCATTTGGTATCCACACCGAAGGCAACTCTGCGACAATACTTCCTTCTGCGCCAACAGCCATTATGATCAGAATGATGCACTTCAGACATATCGATAATGTCCTTATTCATACGTCAGACTGATCTAACAAAACATTAAAGTAACAGACAGTCAGCGCATTATTCACGTTTCAATATATTTGATTTCATTTTACGCCATTCCTCACTTGAAAATTATTTCCCTATGTGCAAAACAAGGCGGCATTTACATGTGATCTCTCGATGTCTGCGTGTAATGCACTATTCTTGTGTTGGGGCTCCGCTGGATACCTGTGATCTGGCATATGGATAATCTCAGTGTAACCGTCGGTATATAATTCATACTAATTCAAATCCAAACCAGCCCGATAACAACATTAGTCAAAGATTTACCCCCCCCCCCCCCCTTTTTTTTTTTCCTCCCCCTGCTCCCCTAAATAATATTCACGGAACCAAGAGTCTAAAAGTTACGGAATTACTTGGAACCACAGCAGTAAGATTCTATAACTTTACTCGTGGGTTTTGCGTTTTGTCAAATGCATTATTTACATTTCATGAATCGAGTGGCCATATAGGTCTAATTCATTATTTCTATATTATGATCAATGTTCATGCTCCTCATTCGAACACAGCGTGATTATCGCTGATACAGCATTTACTGAAATCTGAATTTGCCGGCTGTATGATGAGAATAAATGATGAGCTCACCCTTCACTTTTAATGCAACACAGTAGGAAATAGTCTGGGTCTTTATTATTATCATTATTATTATTATCATCATCATTATTATTATTCAATTATCATTATTTTATTATTATCATTACTATTATTATCATTATTGTTATAATTATTACTACTACTGTTTTTGTTGTTGTTCTTGTTAAGAAGCAGCAGCCGCACCACCAGCATCGACTTTCTACAAAATCAAATTCTTTTTTTTTATCATTGGATCATTGCATATAACCAGTTCCCATTATTGTTCTAATATTGTGGTTGTTACCAAGAGGAGACCAAACGCAAAAAAAGACCCAAACAAGGGGGACAAACGCTGCCAAGAGTCTTGCCACTTTGCAATATCTTGGTGATTTGTTATTTCCCCTTCCCTCGCTCCCTCCTCCTCCTCTCTCTCTCTCTCTCTCTCTCCTCCCCTCTCTCTCTCCCTCCTCCCCCTCTTCTTTCTCCCCCTCTCTCTCTCTCTCTCCCTCCCCCCTTTCTGTCTTCCTCCCTGTCTCTCTCCCATGCGTTCACTGCTTAAGGCGCATACGCCAGCGTGTGTGTGTGTGTGTGTGTGTGTGTGTGTGTGTGTGTGTGTGTGTGTGTGTGTGCGTGCGCGCGCGTGCGTGTGCGCTTGCATGTGCGCGCGCGCATGCATGTTCGTGTGTGTGTGTGTGTGTGTGTGTGTGTGTGTGTGTGTGTGTGTGTGTGTGTGTGAGAGAGAGTGTGAGAGAGAGAGAGAGAGAGAGAGTGTATTATTTAGAGTCTGTTCACATTTGGTGATATTAGACTTTTAAAAAAAAAAAAAGATTAGACTTTTAAAAAGGAAGAAAGGGGAAGCAAGGGGAAGGGGAGCGTTTATAAAAATCTATTACTTTGATGCATGGAAAGCACTTTTGCTATTTGCGATTTCTGGTTTGTGGCTTATTGTTTTGGTAGAATCGTGTATGGTCACATCCACGTTCGATTCTTTGTACAATGAAGCTAATATTGAACAGTGAAAAAGAATATGGTCCATTGATAGAACATTTGAACAATCACATGCTACACTTTGGGAAAACTTGGTTTTCCACGAACCGAGTCGAAGCTTTATATTAAAGATGACAAATATCGTTTGCGTGATAAGATTTTCATACTTCTCTGGAAGGTGTTCACTGTTCACGCATTTTTCTAATAGCGAATTAATTTCTTGAACGTCAAGTTCTAAATTACTCTCAGGTGTTTTTCTTAACGCACCATCTCTAGCAAGCTATATAGAACTGACTTGGAATCAACGCAAATCATAGACAGCAGTATTATCGTCACACATAAAAATCAACGCCATAAGAATAGCATACAGTTCTGCCGTAAATATGGAGAACCCTTTCCCTAGAGAAAAGGATCTACGAAACTTCAGCAATGGAATCACAAAACCGGACCCTGCATATGAGTCTGAAATCGAGCCATGTGTAAAAATGTTCAAATGATATGGATACACGGTTTCAAAGTGTTCTTTGGCTTCACATGACAGAATAGTAATGTTATCAACCTTCTGCATGTCAGTGTAATCTATATCGAATTTAGCTTGGATTTGCTACCAATGAGGTATGCTTGAAACTATTGGCACATCTGAAATACTTTCAATATCAATGTCACATTTTTTCAAATATTTCATTTGTATAATCCCTAACAGGCTGGAGAGAGGCAAGGTGTTGAGCTCTTTTAGGATAGTCCCTTTTCAGAATTTACTAATATATCAGGTTTGACAGAATTTGAAACATGTAGGCGTCTGGCAACATATTTAGCCGTTGCCAGTTTTCGTTGATCAGACAGTGGCAGTAAGTTCGCTTCTTTATTATAAGTATTTAATGAATTCATGTGTTCGGGACACCAAGTGCTACCTTAACAGTTATTCTGTCTGTTGACTGTAATTTCTTCAACAGGGGTTTCTGGGGCATTGAAATAAACCTCTCTTGCCCTTAAATAAGCTTCGATCGAACTAAGCTAGTAGCTAAATGTAATAGAGTTTTGGTAACTTGACCCCATGGGCGTGCACTGATTATTTTTTAGTAGATTTAGCCTTTTCTTGCGTCATGTACCAATTTCTCAATGTACAAGTGTGTGTGTGTGTCCAAGCTGCTTTATCTAGCTAGCTAGCTATGCTTATCTACCGTACCTGTCTACTATCTGCCTGTCTGTCTATCTATTTTTATCTATCTATCCATCTGTCTGTGTGCCCTGTCATTTGTCAGTTTAACGCTGTGTGTGTGTGTGTGTGTGTGTGTGTGTGTGTGTGTGTGTGTGTGTGTGTGCGTGCGCGGCGCGCGCGCGCACGCGTGGTGTGTGTGTGTATGTGTATGTGTGTACGTGCGTGCGTACGTGCGTGCATGTATGTGTATTGTGTTGGTGGAAATTATCTGATGATATGAAGTCGCGCGCTCATCTGTCTGTCTGTCTGTCTGTCTATCTATCTGTCTGTCTGTTTGTCTATCTATATCTGTCTACCGAAAATGTGTGTGTGTGTGTGCGGGTGTGTGTGTGTGTGTGTTGTGTGTGTGGTTGAGTGTGTGTGTGTGTGGTGTGTGTTGTGGAGTGTGTGTGTGTGTGTGTGTGTGTGTGGGATGTGTGAGGAGGGGGTAGAGAGATGACGGGAGAGAGAGTGAGTGTGTGTGTGGACGAGTGAGAGGAGAGGAGAGAGGCGAGGAGAGATGAGAGATGGAGTGAGAGAGAGAGAGCGGAGAGGAGAGAGAGAGAGAGAGGAGAGAGAGAGAGTATGGAGGAGTATGTATTAAAGTAGCCCCCTGCGCTCGAATCACTGGAGGCGTAGATGCTGTGGTGTGGCGTACATCGGCTAATGACACGCCTTGTTAAATCTACAACGAGCACCTGCTAATTGGGCAAGGAGATAGTGAGATGCCAACCGCAGTAATGATTCGTGCGCGGTCTTAGAAGTGAAGCGTTCATTGTTGGAAGGGAGGTCGTTTTTGCGCACTTTGTGAAAAACTCCTGATGAATGAGAGAGAGAGAGAGAGAGAGAGGGAGAGAGGAGAGAGAGAGAGAGAGAGAGGAGAGAGAGAGAGAAAGAGAGTTATGTGAGCGAGTGTGGCCACGCCAAAAACAGTGGGGGGGGGGGGGGGGGGAGGGAACCTGTTTGAGCTAAATAAAAGGGATGACCGGCGTTCTCCAGTCAGCGTATTACTCTAGAAATGACCCCACAATGCCTCGGGCAAAACAAACCCCTCTCCCCCTCTCTCCCCCACCCCCCCCTCTTCTCCTCCCCTTTCTTAACGTTTTGTCGTTCTGGTGATGATGAGTGAGACAGGTCTCCCCCCCCCCCCCCCCCCCCCCCCCCCCCCCCCCCCCCTTGGGCTAAATCTCCATACACTGTGGCTAAACTGAATGTAGTATTCTAGTTTTCCCCCCTGTCCTAAACGTCCCCTCCTCCTCCCCTCCTCCATCTTCTTCTTCTTTCTTCTTTCTTAATCTTCTTCTCCACCTCCAATTCCAGTCTCCCACTTCATTAAATCGCTGCGATCAGCAGCCCACCCATACAACCATCCCACCACCTCATCCCACACGCACGGGCGCGCTCACCAAAAGAGAGAGAGAGAGAGAGAGAGAGAGAGAAGAGAGAGAGAGAGACAAGAAAGAGAGAGAGGAGAGAGGGATCGCCCCATTGGCTAAACCTGGAATGAGAGAGAAAGGAGAGAGAGAGACAGAGAGAGAGAGAGAGCGAGAGAGAGAGAGCGAGAGACCAGAGAGAGAGAGAGACAAGAAAGACCCCCTCTCCCCCTCCCTCCCGCCTCCAGACTCCATCTTCTTCCCTTCCCATTGTCTTCCTCTGCTCCTCCTTCCCTGCCTTCCCTCCTCTTCGTGACCCCCCCTCCCTGTTCATTCCCCCCCCCCCCCCTCCCCTCCAACCTCCCCCCCCCCCCCGCCCCCCCATTACTATCCCCTCCTCCCCCCCCCCCCCTGTTTAGCACCCCCTACCCCATTTCTATCCCTACCATACACACCACCCCACTCAGTCCCACTACTCCCCGTCTCCCCCGAGACCCCCGAGAGAGAGAGGATAAAGACAGATATCCTAAACTTTCCCCCCTGCCCCTAGCCCCCCCCTCACTCTCTCCCTCCCCTCCTCCCCAACACCCCCTTGTCTTCCCCCTCCCCCCCCCAACCCCCTCCCCCCGCCTCCCCACCATCCCTTTTGTCCTCCTCTATTCCCTACTATTTATTCGTCTGCTCTTCATCGTTTTTGTCTTCTACTTCGTTTTCCTCCTTTACCTCCTCCTTTCCCCCTCCCCCCCCCCCCCCCCCCCCCCCCCCCTTTTTGTGGTGGTGGTGGTGGTGAAGGTGGGTGGGGGTGGGAAGGGGTAGTGGGGATTCTTTGTCAAAAGCGTTCTTGTTTTTATCCTTCTCCCCCTCGTGTACCTCGCCGGGGTGGTAAGAAACAATCCGCATCCATCGCCATTCCTTTTTCAAATTATGTTACGTCACGGCCACTAAGCAACGTACCCAGTGGCTGTCTTCTGGCGGGCCTGTCAATGGGAATTCCCGGTCGCGGACCGTGGCTGGCTGGCGGGGGGCCTGCCAGTGGGAATTCCCGGTCTCGGACGGTGGGAAAGGAGCGTTCTGAACAAAACAAAACAAACAAAACAAAACAAAAAAAAAAAAAAAAACGTGGGGAGGACCCCGGAACACAGGGAAGGGAGTTAAGCAGTGGTGTTAGTTCACACTGGGGGACGGGCACAACAAGTTACCTGTCATTGTTAGTAATCTTCATCTTATGAGTATGGCTCGTACTGGTTTCATTTATGTTTTTTCTTTAACCTTTCATGTATTTGTATAGCGCTTAGGGCTTATGATGTGAGATTAAGCGCCATGAATAATCATTATTATTATCATTATTATCTTCAGTCCATAATGATCACTATCTTTTCATTTTAAAATAGGATCAAGTCGCATAGCCTAACGGGCATAAAGGTGTTACAGCTATGGATTTTTGATTTAGGGTTGATTTTTGGTAATTTTCGTTTGGCTGTTATTTTTTCATTTTTTAGGGGTGGGATTGGTCAGGAGTGGGGTGTGTGGAGAAGAGATGCGGGTAGGGGGGGGGGAGGGATGAGTGGTGGAAGAGGGTTGTCTTTGGGAATTATCTGTGGATTTTTTTTTGTTTAAGTTCATTAGTTTGAGCCCCGACTGCCCTGACTTTCACAGCTACCACAATGATATAAAAATGAAAAGACACACAATAAATTGCCTTGCCTTGCTGCCTGCTTGCTTTGCCTTTTCTTGCCTTGCTTCGCTCTGCTTTGTCCGGGATGCCCTCCCCTGCCCTGCTTTGCCTTGCACAGCCTTGCCCCCTTCTGTCCTGCCTCTGTCCTGCCTTCCATTGCCCTGCCTTGCCTTGCCCTGCTCTGTCCTGTCTTCCATTACACTGCCTTGCCTTGCCCTGCTCTGTCCTGCCTTCCATTACCCTGCCTGTTCCAGTGCCTTGCCCTGCTCTGTCCTGTCTTCCATTACCCTGCCTTGCCTTGCCCTGCTCTGTCCTGTCTTCCATTACCCTGCCTTGCCTTGCCCTGCTCTGTCCTGTCTTCCATTACCCTGCCTTGCCTGCCTGTCCTGTCTTCTCCTGCCTTGCCCTGCTCTGTCCTGTCTTCCATTACCTGCCTTGCCTTGCCCTGCTCTGTCCTGTCTTCCATTACCCTGCCTTGTCTTGCCCTGCTCTGTCCTTCCTTCCTGCTTACCTGCCTTGCCTTGCCCTGCTCTGTCCTGTCTTCCATTACCCTGCCTTGCCCTGCCTTTCTGCCCTGTCCTGTCTTCTACCCTGCCTTGCTCTGCCTTGCCTTGCCCTACTCTGTCCTGTCTTCCATTACCCTGCCTTTGCCTTTGCCTTGCCTCTGTCCTGTCTTCCATTACTACCCTGCCTTTTTCTGCCTTTCCCTTCTCTGTCCTGTCTTCCTTACCCTGCCTTGCCTTGCCCTTCTCTGTCCTGTCTTCCATTACTCTGCCTTGCTCTGCCTTGCCCCTCTGTCCCTGTCTTCCATCCCTCCTGTCTTGCCCTTACCCTGCCTTTTCTCTGCCTTGCCCTTCTCTGTCCTGTCTTCCATTACCCTGCCTTGCCTTGCCCTTCTCTGTCCTGTCTTCCATTACCCTGCCTTTTTCTGCCTTGCCCTTTTCTGTCCTGTCTCCATTACCCTGCCTTTTCGGCCTTTGCCCTTCTGTCCCTGTCCTCCATTACCCTGCCTTTTTTCGGCTTGCCCTTCTCTGTCCTGTCTTCCATTACCCTGTTGCCTTGCCCTTCTCTGTCCTGTCTTCCATTACCCTGCCTTTTTTTCTGCCTTGCTTGCCCTTCTTCTGTCCTGTCTTCCATTACCCTGCCTTTTTCGGCCTTGCCCCACTCTGTCCTGCCTTCCTTACCCTGCCCTGCTCTGCTTGCCTTGCCCTTCCTGTCTTGTCTTCCATTACCCTGCTTTGGTTCTGCCTTGCCTTTCTGCTCTGCCCTATCCCCCTGTCTGCCTTGTCGTGTCTTCCCGTGGGCCGCCTCGCCTTGCCTTGCTTTGTCTTGTGAGACCTGCATCGTCGCTACTTCGCTCTCTAGTCTCACCACCTCCCTCCTCCAGTGTGTGCAATAAACTACGTGGTATGGGCCCTACACGTGCCTCTGTGAGCGAGTCAATACATTCACGCTATGCTCTAAACGGCACTCAAGAGGGACCGCTGCCCTCCACCAAAGTCCAATGGATCCTGGCTCGGAACCTTCGATCCAAGGACCCGCACGATGGTGAGAGAAAAGAGAGAGAGAGAGAGAGAGAGTGGAGAGCTGGGAGAGGGGAATGGGGGGGAGAGTGGAGGGGTGGATTGGGAAGGGCACGATGGAGGACGTGGGAGAGGGATAGATGGAGGGAGGAGGGGGGAGGGGGGGGGGAGAGAGAAGGGGAGAGGAAGAAGTGGTGGGAGTGGGAAATGGAGAGAGACTCTCTATTGTATTGACGGGGTTTATTCATGTGAAGGCCATTGCCCCTTATGAAGGGGGTATGAGAACGTAGCAAACAGTACACGAATTTCACAGAACGATTAGAAAGACTGGAAAAGACCCCCCCGCCAGACGAGAGAGAGAGAGAGAGAGAGAGAGGAGAAGAGAGAGAGAGAGAGAGAGAGAGGAGAGAGAGAGAGAGGAGAGAGAGAGAGAGAGAGAGAAGATGGGTCTGTCTACTAAAACGTGTGAGAGGAAAAGAAAACGCCCGTAAATAGTCTTTCCATGGGTGTAAAATAATTTTCTTTCCTCCGAAGAAACCATGGACGATAAGAATTGCTTTCCCTTGTACTTTTTTTTTTTTTTTTGGGGGGGGGGGGGGGGGGGGGGGGAGAAGAGGTAGGGGGCGGAGGGGGTGACAGAATGTGAAGAAAGCGTGTCACTGGTCCTTTTTTCGATTTTTTCGATTTCTGGTCCTCTTTTTTCTTCCACACTTCACCCTCTTCCCCCACGTCACTCTTACCCCCCCCCCTCCCCCCCCCCCACCCCCCAAGCGATAAACCAAACGTGGATGAAACCTTGTTTGAAAAAAAAAAATCGAAAGCAGCAAATCTATTCAATTTTGCGACGATGAAACAGGTATCCTAAAGCTCCCCCCCCCTCCACCACCATCCCTTCCCCAACCCCCTTCCATCACACTCCTTCCACTCCTCCACACGGCAATCAGTAACCTGACATGCCTGTATGGGAAATATAAACAGCAACGTTCATACATCACGTGACGTGTGATGAACTCGCGGCCAGCAAGTCCACAGCGTCTTCTGTTCCGTGGAACAAAGTGTTGGGTAGTCATTTCGTTGACCCCACCAGATCCACCCCTTAGCCCAGATCCGAATTCTGTGTTAGCTCTCTTGGTCTCAATGTCCGCCTACAGCCACCTCGCTTTGAGACACACGGACGAACAAAGAAACGGGGCGACCGCAGTTGAAGACATGACCTCACTGGTGGATGTTTAAACAAAACAAAAAGCAAAACACACACACACACACACACACACACACACACACACACACACACGCCCAAAAAAAAAAACCGAATGAATAAATAGTTTGACTTTCACCCGGTTGACTTCTTTCCTCCGAAAATCTTCATCATCGAAAAGATTCTGGAAGGGGGAGGGGGAGGGGGGGAGGGAGGAGGTGGAGTGGATGTTGAGAGGGGGGGGGGGGGGGGGGGGAGATAGCCAGGAGAGGAGTATTCTCGTTACAACCACAGGATTGCTTCAGTCTACCGTCGTTATCATCAACGTCATTGGTGAGATCACGCGCGCTCGCTCTCCGATTCGGTGTTTTCGCCAGGCTTAGCATAACGCGCAGAATGACGCAGACGGGGCACGTGTGCTTGTATTTATTGTCGGCACAATTGAGCGATCAGCGGTATTTGTTCATTGGCTGGTTGCAGGAGGAATTCAGGAGGAAGAGACAGAGAGAGAGAGAGAGATCTCACCTGCGAGAGAGAGAGAGAGAGAGAGAGAGAGAGACGAGAGAGACAGACAGACCGACAGACCGAGACAGAGAGATGACAGACCGAGAGAGAGAGTTATCATAACAGTAAGCGTCAGCACCACATTACACATACGAAATAAAAAAAAAAAAAACATGTAAGGCATACAGGTGTAAGGCAAAGAAGAAGAAGAGAAGAAGAGAGTGATAGAGGGACGGACGGACAGACAGGAGCAGACAGACAGACAGACAGCAGACAGAGAGAGAGAGAGAGAGACAGAGAGTTATCATAACAGTAAGCGTCAGATCAACATTACACGTACGAAATGGAAAAAATAAAGCATGTACGATAGACAGGTGAAAGGCAAAGAAGAAGAAGAAGAAAGAAGAAGAAGAAGACAAGAAGAAAGAAGAGAGAGAGAGAGAGAGAGAGAGATAGAGAGAGAGAGGAGAGAGAGAGAGAGAATGGTACAGCTGCGAGCAGATGGGGTTGCCAAACGTATGCATTCAGATCTCTAAGCGGGATACTCATTTGTTCCCGATGGAACACGCGAGACAGACAGACAGACGGACATTCAAGGCAGGACTCTCTCTCTCTCTCTCACACACACACACACACACCCACACACACACACACACACACACCCACACACACACAACACCCAAAGAGAGGATGTGATGCACTTTTCCCCATCCCCAGTCCTTGCCCCCTCTCTCCCTTCTCCCCCACCTCACCCCTGTTCCCTTTACTCCCTTCCCCCTTCACATATCTACTCCCTCCATCCCTAGTTCCGTCCGTTCGCCCGTCCACTTCTCCCCTACCCCTTTCCCTGCCCCCCCCCCCCCCCCCTCCATATTTAAAAACCTCCCCCACCCCTCGAATCCAAAGGTAAGTTCCGCTTTACCATATGGTCGCATTCATTCGCAATTAAAAACACAATTTCGGGCACAAAATTAACGTGATTCGCTCTTGATATTCCAAGTACGCTTACGAGTCCAAATGTCGCATCTGTAACAGGATTAGAAGACTGGATATGCAGACACAACAACAAAAAGACAACAGACTGCACACTGGCAGACAGACCGAAACATGTTTTACATATTAGACTAGCTTTCCCTCCCTTTCCCCATCCTCCCCTTCCCCCTCCCTCCCCCCCAACCCCCCCCCCCATCGCTTGTCCCCCACCCCAACCTCATCCTCGCTTTCCTTCCCCCTTCCTCCCCTCCATACCATGCCTACTTCCCCCCCCCTGCCCCCACCCTCCTTCCGTTTCCCCATACCCCTGTTCCCCCTCTCGCCCATTCCCTTTTTCTCTTTCCTTGTGTCCCTCCCCATCTTTTGCCTTCGACCTACTTCGAATCGTTGAAGGAAGAAAATAAAATGGGAGTGGGGGGAGGGATGGGGAGGGGGGGGGGGGGGGGGTCTGTCGGAAATCCGAATTAAACCAGTGGCTTTTACATGTTCACTCTCACGCTCTCCTAACTATCCTGTTCCGGTGACAGTAAGCACAAAGTTTTTAAGCTATATGAACTCCAGCGACGAGGCGTGTTTAATTCTATTGCTACCTTGACATCTCACTTCGCCGTAGAGCCCAGTGCGATTTTTAGCGCAATAGTGATTCGCTGCTGCTATGTCTAGTATGCTACTGGCTCACAATGGCCACTTTGGAGTACATGAGACAAGAAGTGTAGATTTGCAAAAACGCAACGAGAAACACTGCAGACTGCGAACAGACAGGAACATGCTCCATGTCAGAGTAGATGACCTTTCCTCCTCCCACCCCTCTCACACCATTCTCCCTTTCCCCGTTCCCCACCTCCCTCCCTCTGCCTCACTATCCCCCCCCCCTTTCCCCTGTCTCCCCCTCCCCCTGTTCTTGCTGTCAGTGGGTGCGGTAGTCTTAATGTATATGCACACAAGTGGAAAGGCGCGTTTGATGCGCTTCGAATCCTGACGCTGCTTTGCTTCACCATATGGTCGTGTTAGAAAATGCGACTAACGCAACTATCTAGCTCAACAGTGATTCTCTCTTGGTCTGCCCATATTCTAAAGACAGAAAGAGAGAGAGAGAGAGAGAGAGAGAGAGAGAGAGAGAGAGAGAGAGATGAGAGAGAGAGAGACAGAGGGACAAGACAGATAGAAAGAGACAGACTTGACAGACAAGCAGTGATCTGATGACAGAAGGAAAGGTAAACGAAAACAAGGCGGACAGTGTGGAACGGAAGACGGTTCCTTGCAGGGCATGATGCGCAGATGGCCAAGGGAGTGGAACAGATAGCCGAGGCGACCGGGAAACGGTTAATAGACTAAACACCAGAGGAAGCAGTCATATCTGCCAACAATATCCATCAAACTGCCCCGACATTGCACTGCAAGTATACATACACACACGTCAGTGACTCGTGGAATCCCTTTGGCAGGCTCACCACCAAACTGTCGGGTAACACACCAGAAAAGCTTACTCCGGGGCCACGCACGAGTTTTCGAGTACTTATGAACAGGCACGACAGGACTGTTCTCACAACGGCGATGGCGTCTGAATGTCATGACCTCTTCATGTCCGTTTATCATGTGTGCATAAAGATACATGGTATTTGGGTTCAAGCAGACAGACTGAAACTCAACGGAAAGCCCTGGGAAAGCCCTGTTGGCACAAAGGTAGTATCGCAGTGGAGTTATTTCCGGCC
>JADBJO010002348.1:37500-47500 GCA_016801955.1 Conus betulinus
ACGGCACCTGTATAGCTCACTCAGACTTTTTTGTCTCTCACCAACGATTTTTCCTCCCACGTTCACCACTTTCTCAAGCACATTTCTGCTCTTCACAGTCAACCCACCATACCAACACATAAATGAGAAAGTTAGAACAGATTCCAAATATACACGTAACTGGGCTCAAAGCCTTTTGACGATGCATATAGCCGAGTTCTGAACCTTTCAATAATGAACATAACATGGCTCTTAACCTTCTGATAATGCAACACAACACGGCTTTGAACTTTTGATAACGCACACAAAAGCCCCCTTTTCCCCTTCTCTTCAATCTCCTCATCCTCTTTGTCTTCTCTTCTTCACGTCCTTGTTTGTATTCTTCTACCTCTCGTTCCTATCGTTCTTATCGTTCGTTCCCCCCCCCCCCCTCCTTCTCCTCCTCCTACTTCCTCTCCTTTTTCCTTTTCCCAAACTTCACGCACCTCCTCCTCCTCATTCTTCCTCCTCCTCACGATTCTCCTTCTCACCTTTCCAGGCGGTAGGTAACATGTTCAACTTCATTCGTCTGGGGTCAGGGTTGAACCATGACCCTGGTGTCCAATGCACCCAGTGACTGGCTGACCTGCCGGAGGGATTTCCAGTTCACTGAAGAAGTAGTGTGAGGAACGTGGAGAGGACTGTGAAGGCAGGAGTTGAACTGAGCTGTGGGAACTCTTCACGCACGGATGGGCACAAGTAATTGCCCTCCCACTCTGTCCATCAACCAACAATGTGGCGATTTGGGGAATTCTGCGTTGCTTTTGCTTTGGGTACTTGTATACCACAGGGACATCATCAAGAGAATTCCCTTGAAAGAGTGGAATGCCGGGATGGACAGGCTGTCCGGAAGTAGTCTCGTCACTACACCGAATTTCCTCTGTCTGTCGTCATTATCGTCTACATCATCGTCATCGTCATCACTGACGTCGCCGTGTAAGATCATAGCGCTCTCCATGGGATTCATGTCTCCCCTGGCTCAGCAAGGTCAGAACGTGACGTAGGCGCGCACGTGTTTTGTGTTAGTGGCGCACTCGTAAGCAATCAGCGGCAATGGTAACATATTGGCGGAAATGGACAAATGGGGAGTGGAGGAGAAATAGGGAATGAGAGAGAGAGAGAGAGAGAGAGAGAGAGAGAGAGAGAGAGAGAGAGAGAGAGAGAGAGATTACCACAGTACAAGAGGGTGGGTTGGGGGGGGGGGGGGAAGGACTGAAGAGTGGCCAAACCGTCATTCTGCTGTGACGTCTTTCTCTATTTGCTGCTGCGTCCGTCCCTCTGACTACCGATCTGATTTCCTCCAGGTAAATGAAATGCTTCCCCCAACTAGGCAACATTTGACGGTTGATTCATTGACACACCTAGGCCTGCTTTGCTGAATCGGTAAGGAGCCTGTTCACGTGAGCATAACAGACACGCAGAGCGTAATTAAAGCTGTCTGAAAATGCACTCCCCATCTTCAGTGATGCGGCTGAAGTCTTTATCATCAGCATTGCACTCAGAATCGTGGGTTACAGAATTATAACACCCACCTTCCAGTGTCACAGTTCTGCACTCTCAACAGGTGAATAATGGTCTCATCAGCTACCAATCACGGGAGAGTTTATAAATCTGGCAAACGAGTTGCCTGGCACGTGCATCATTAGTAAATAAAAAGAAATCAAACAACTCAGTTTCTTCATTCCAGCCTCTTTCCATTTAAGGTCCATCTTCGATCCAAACATGAGAAATCTTATCTTTAAGGGTTAAGGGTCCATAACGAGATCCTGTCTAATCATGTTTGGCCATTATTATTTTTCCCGTAAACCCGAAATAAACACCTGGCAGACGATGAATTCAGAATTCAAACTCTCCACTAGTTTGACCGACAGTCAAGCTGACTTTCACCCTTTTACTTTCCCCCCGAATCACACACACACACACACACACACACACACACACGCCACACACGCACACACACACACACACACACACACACACACACACACACACCTGCTGCTTCTCCTTCTGGTGCTGAAGCCTTTCACTCCGAATCATGATTTCTATCAAAGCGAGGCGTGTTTTCACCATCAGTAGCACCACTTGTTTGTCATGAATTCTCAGGATCTGAGAGGTTACCCAGGGGTGCACGCGCGTGGTTTACACCTGTCACGTGACGGTAATACCGCCAGGTCCAACGTTTATCTGCAGGTTATGACAATTCAGAGGCAACGCTGCTGGAACGGTGTTTGTTTCGCTTTTCATTTCTTTTTCACGCACTCTCCACTGTGAAGGCCGTTTCAATAAATCAGTTACAGACTGTGCTGCGACGAAGTCTCTCTGAAGTCGCTGAGTGGCAAGAAACCCGAGAGATGTCGCGGTCTTGATCGCATTCAAACCGAGTTCTGGTGAAGAGAGCGGGAATAGCCCACCTTTACTGCCTATCTCGTAGGACTGTATAATCAAGCAGCAGCTGCTACGAATTCAATGATTTTGCAACCGCTTCACTGAACGTACGGTGCCAAATTTCAGCCGGCGAAGGGATGACGGGCCCCTTACACACTGCCGTCATTACGTACCGGACATTGTACACGGCAGGAGGCAGCCCAGACATGGTGTGGGATGGCTGTGATGTCTGAAGCATGAACACAGGGCTCACTGGAGGGATGTGGAGGACCGAAAGTGCGCAGCAGGCCTTCCAGAGTTAAAAAAAAAAAAGGCAATGTATTCAACATGGCCATAACCTTACGATAATGCATTTAAAATGGCTTTTCACTTTTTTATAAGCACAATGCTAACGAAACAGCTTCTTCTTTTCGTTCGCTTCAGTCTCTTCCCCCTCTTTTTTTTCTTCTTTTTCTCCTTCTTGTTTGTATTCTTCTGCTCCTCATTCCTCGTCAATTTCTCGTTCTCCCCCCTCCTTCTACTTCCTTCTGTCCTCCTCCTCTCCTTCCCCATTCTCCTCTTCCTACTTTCCTCCTCCTTTTCTTTCCTCCTCCTCCCCCTCTTCCTGCTCATCCTCCTCCCTCACGTATTCTTCTTCTCATCTTTCTTGGCGATGACCAACATCCCTACCCTTCATTCACCTGCTTTCATTCACCTGGGGTCAGAGTTTGAACCGTGAACCTGACGTCCAACGCACCCGGTGACTGGCTGACCTTCCCTTGTGGTTTCCAGCTCACTGAAGAAGTGGTCTAAGAAACGTGAGGAGAGGTTGGAGAGAAAGAGGGTGAACTAAGAGGTGTTCTTCACACTGGGATGGGGAATGGGCAGCCCCCCCCCCCCCCCCCCCCACCTACACTCTGTCCATTAACCGCTAACCAGGCTGCTTTGGGAATTCTGTGCTGGCTTTGCTCTGGCTACTTGTTTTATCCCCTCACACGTCAAAGGAATTCCGTCCAAGAGTGGAATGCCGGGAAGGACAGGCTGTCCAGAAGTAGTCTCGTCACTACACGGGATTTCCTCTGCCTGTCGTCATTATCGTCTACGTCATCATCATCGTCATCACTGACGTCGCCGTGTAAGATCACATTGCTCTCCATGTGATTCATGTCTTCCCCAGCTTAGCAAGTCCAGAGCGTGACGTAGGCACGCACGTGTTTTGTGTTAGTGGCGCACTCGTGAGCAATTAACAGTATTGGTAATATATCGGCGGAAATGGAGAGAGAGAGAGAGAGAGAGAGAGAGAGAGAGAGAGAGAGAGAGAGAGAGAGAGAGAGAGAGAGAGAGATTACTACTGCAATACTCTTCCAGACACATGTCCATGTGCATGGAACTCAAGTGCGTGCAAACATCTTCTCCACTCTTGTGTAAGAGCCAGCCCACCATCGCCAAATCACACAATGACATCAGAAAGCTCACTGGTGGGGTTTCATCCCACTACAGTAACTGTCCTAACACCGTTTGGTCCAAAACGTTAACCATAGTGCCATAGTTACAGGTCTACCAATGGGTAGGCTGACCACCTTTGCCGACAGCCAAGACGTTAACCATAGTGCCATAGTTACAGGTCTACCAGTGGGTAGGCTGACCACCTTTGCCGACAGCCGAGACGTTAATCATAGTGCCACAGCTACTGGTCTACCGATGGGTAGGCTGACCACCTTTGCCGACAGCCAAGACGTTAACCATAGTGCCACAGCTACTGGTCTACCAGTGGGTAGGCCGACCACCTTTGCCGACAGCCAAGACGTTAACCATAGTGCCACAGCTACTGGTCTACCAGTGGGCAGGCCGACCACCTTTGCCGACAGCCAAGACGTTAACCATAGTGCCACAGCTACTGGTCTACCAGTGGGTAGGCTGACCACCTTTGCCGACAGCCAAGACGTTAACCATAGCGCCACAGCTACTGGTCTACCAGTGGGTAGGCTGACCACCTTTGCCGACAGCCAAGAAGTTTCGAGCACTTAGAACACGAACTGGAGTTCCATTCCTGAGGGGCTCTGTTTGTCCGTTTTTGTTTGTCTGTCTTTGTCTGTCTCTCTCTTCATGTCTCTCCATCTCCCGCGCTCTCTCTCTCTCTCCCTCCCTCCCCCCCCCCCCCTTCTCTCGAATATGTGGTGGAGAAAGTCTTTTTACTTTCATTTGTTGATTAGTTAATTTCAACCAGTCAGAAAAGGCTGTGTGCAAATTAAAACATTTGTAACTTACAACAGTTTTGTGTGTAATGGTGCATGCAAATAAAAAAAAATGAACATGTTAAAGGAGATGGGATTTAAAACAGCCTGCACCCTTTTGCCACGAACACACATTGGTTTCATTTTCACATCACAGACGGCTGACGAGCGATCGTTCTCTAACAGTTCTTTGATCGTCCACATAGTTCTTCAATGTCAGGAGAACGGAAAGGTTCGAGGGTGGGGGAGGGAGGGTGGCGAAGGAGGAGACATGGGTATAAAAGGCGTACGCGCGCGGGAGGGAGAATACCAACTAAGAGAGAGAGAGAGAGAGAGAGAGAGAGAGAGAGAGAGAGAGTGTGTGTGTGTGTGTGTATGTGTGTGTGTGTGTGTGTGTGTGTGTGCGCGCGCGCGCGCTCGCGCGAGCGCGTGTGCATGCGTGTATGCATGGGCGCATAAAACAGCCAGAGAAAGAGTGAGCAAGTCAGAGAGACAGAGAGCGAGAGAGAGAGAGGGGAGGGAGAATACCAAACTGCAAAGAGAGAGAGAGAGAGAATACCAAACTGCAAGAGAGAGAGAGAGAGAGGGGATAGAAAAACAGACAGAGACAGACAGACATTCATGAACACAGACAGAGAAAACTCAGCCTCTGACAAGGATCCCAGTCAAACTGATCCAGATTCCCTTGTTGTTCCTCTCTGTCTCACAGAGGGGATCTCAAGTGTCATCAAACCGCATCCCTACCGTTACCCCTCTTTTCGTTTGACAGTTACATCCCTTGTACTACCGATCTGATTGCCTCCAGGTAAAAGAAATGCTCCCCCGTTTTGCCAACGTTTGACGGTTGATTTATTTGCACAGCTGGGCCTATGCTGCTTTACTGTAGAGGTAAGAAACCAGTTCACGAGCGCATAGCAAACACCAGAGCGTCATTAAGCTGTCTGAAAATGCACTCCCCATCTTCAGTGAAGCGGCTGAAGTCTTAATCACCAGCATCGCACTCACAAGCGCGGGTTGTACAATCATAACACCCACCTTCCAGTCATAACGTTCCGCACACTCAACAGGCGAATAACGGTCTCATCAGCTACCAATCGCGGGACAGTTTTTAGAATCCAGCGAACAGCGCTGTCTGACACGTGCATCAAAAAGAAATCAAAATGAAAACCACCACCGAATCTGAACAACCCGTTTTTTTTTTAAAATTCAGCTTCTTTCCGTTTAAGGTCCATCTTCGACTCAAACAAGATAAATCTTATCGTTAAGGTCAGGGCTCCAAAACGAACTTGTGTCTATTCATGTTTCAGCTATTGTCACTTTCCTCTTCAGCACCTGAAATATTTACGTTCTGTGACTGGATGATGAAGTGGTCAGCAGTCACGTTCTCTACTAGTTTGACAAAACAGTCAACATGAGCTTTCACCCTTTTTCTTTCCCCTGAGTTTCACATAACACACACACACACACACACACACACACACACACACACACACACATACACGCGTGCGCGCATGCATGCATGCATGCAGGCAGGCAGACTTAAACAGACTTAAACAGACACACCCCCACACACCCACACCCTACACACACACACACACACACACACACACACGCCTGCTGCTGCTGCCGCTGCTATACACTTTCTCCCTGAATCATGACTTGTATCAGAGCCAGGCTTGTTTCACCATCAGTGGCAGCATTTATTTGTCATGAACTGCTAGGATCCCAGAGGTTGCCCAGAAGTGCACGCGCGTGGTTTACACCTGTCCCATGCCAGTAACCGTGCGAGATCCAACGTTCTTCGGCAATTTATGACTACTCACAAGCAACGCTGTTGGAATGGGTTTTGTTTTGGCTTTTCATTTCTTTTTCACGCAGTGCTCTCGACGGAGAGGGCCGTTTCAATAAACCTGTTATGAACTATGCTGCTACGAAATCTTTCTGAAGTCGGTGAGTGATAGCAAACTTGATACATATCGCGATACTGATAGCACGCAAACTGAACTCTGGGGAGGAGAAAGCGGGAGTAGACCACCTTGACTGTCTATCACGTAGGACTGTATACCAGCAGCAGATGCTACGAATTAAAAAGAGTTTTAAAACCGCTTCACTGAACGTACGGAGCCAAATTTCAGCCGGCGAAGGGATAACGCGCCCCTTACACACTGCCGTCATTACGTACCGGACATTGTACACGGCAGGAGGCAGCCAGACATGGTGTGGGGTGGCTGTGATATGTGAAGCATGAACACAGGGCTCACTGGATGGAGTGGAGGACCGGAAGTGCACAGCAGGCCTTCCAGAATTAAAAAAGAACAACAGAAATATCAGCATCAGTGGCATGAGACCAAAGACAGTGTTCCACTCCCATTCACCAAACAAATGACTGACTGAACTCTGTGTTGTATGAAAGCGGAATGGAGGAAGCACGCCACGACAACTGACAAGTACGCCAGTCTAGCTAGCAGCTTAACATAAGGAAATCCCACTTCCAACCCAATCCAAGCCAAAGTGATCGCCACTGAGAGTTTAGCGAGGAGGTTCGTACTCTCATCTGTCTATAATGTGATCAAGAAAAGGCTGTCGGTTTCCCACATCAGGGAAGAAGAGGGACCAGATCCTTAAAGACAATGGTAGTGGCAGCTCGTCAGAGGTCCAGCTTAACTTTCCCAACTTACAACAGGTATCTGGCAGCTCAGTGGCAGACATCCACCATGAGGCGATTTGGCCTTGAAGCGCCTGATCGTCCTTCAGACGCAGGTTCGAATCCAGGCAATCCTGGCAGAAAGGCATCAGAGTCATGATCTGGATGCGGCTCTCCCCCTAACGAATGTAGGGAGTTAAAAGGCGAATCATTTGCATGAGGAGTAGGCAGTGGGTCACTTACTGAAAAAAAGGGGAAGGAGTGGGGGTTGGGGTGCGTGCCGAAAAAGGTGCGGGTTGGAAGTGGGAGGCTACATGATGAAACAAGAAAGGAAGGCCATATATTGGAGAAAAAAAACTACCAAAAAGCGGGAAAAGTCACATACAGAAGAAAAGGGTGGGGAGGGGGCAGGTTCACATGCTGAAAAAGTGAACGAAAAAAAAAAAATCACACGGTGAAAAGTCATCGAACACCAAAGGAACTTAACTATGTACATACAATTTATCACACAGTGGCTGATTTTTTTAACGTCCTTAAGAAGGACAAGACTGCGCTGAGAGCGTCAACCATTCTGTCTAATTTGACACTCACAGGTAAAAAGAAATAGTGAAAATCTATGATGAAAGAACTCTGCAACCAAAGAAAAAAAAAATTTAAAAGGCCTTATGGGCAAAACACATCACAGAATGGACAACTAGTGTCCACTCCGGGTAGTGTGTTCCTGTCTCATCACCTGGTGTCCACTCCAGGCAGCGTGTTCCTGTCTCATCACCTGGTGTCCACTGTGGTCAGCCTGTTCCTGTCTCATCACCTGGTGTCTACTGTGGGCAGCGTGTTCCTGTCTCATCACCTGGTGTCTACTGTGACCAGTGTGTTCCTGTCTCATCACCTGGTGTCCACTGTGGGCAGTGTGTTCCTGTCTCATCACCTGGTGTTCACTGTGGCCAGTGTGTTCCTGTCTCATCACCTGGTGTCCACTGTGGGCAGTGTGTTCCTGTCTCATCACTGGTGTCCACTGTGGGCAGTGTGTTCCTGTCTCATCACCTGGTGTTCACTGTGGCCAGTGTGTTCCTGTCTCATCACCTGGCGTCCACTGTGGGCATTGTGTTCCTGTCTCATCACCAGGTGTCCAATGTGGGCATTGTGTTCCTGTCTCATCCCCTGGTGTCCAATGTCATTGTGCATTGTCAGCCTGTTCCTGTCTCATCACCAGGTGTCCAATGTGGGCATTGTGTTCCTGCCTCATCACCTGGTGTCCAATGTGGGCAGTGTGTGTTCCTGTCTCATCACCTGGTGTCCACTGTGACCAGTGTGTTCCTGTCTCATCACCTGGTGTTCACTGTGACCAGTGTGCTCCTGTCTCATCATCACCTGGTGTCCACTGTGACGGGTGTAATCCTGTCTCATCACCTGGTGTCCACTGTGACCTGTGTCAGTGTGTTTCTGTCTCATCACCTGGTGTTCACTGTGACCAGTGTGCTCCTGTCTCATCACCTGGTGTCCACTGTGACGGGTGTAATCCTGTCTCATCCCCTGGTGTCCACTGTGACCAGCTGGTGTCCACTGTGGGCTGTGTGTTCCTGTCTCATCACCTGGTGTCCACTGTGGGCTGTGTGTTCCTGTCTCTCATCACCTGGTGTCCACTCCAGGCAGCGTGTTCCTGTCTCATCACCTGGTGTCCACTGTGGTCAGCCTGTTCCTGTCTCATCACCTGGTGTCCACTGTGGGCAGCGTGTTCCTGTCTCATCACCTGGTGTCCACTGTGGTCAGCCTGTTCCTGTCTCATCACCTGGTATCCACTGTGGGCTGTGTGTTCCTGTCTCATCACCTGGTGTCCACTGTGGGCAGCGTGTTCCTGTCTCATCACCTGGTGTCCACTGTGGTCAGCCTGTTCCTGTCTCATCACCTGGTGTCCACTGTAGGCTGTGTGTTCCTGTCTCATCACCTGGTGTCCACTGTGGGCAGCGTGTTCCTGTCTCATCACCTGGTGTCCACTGTGGGCTGTGTGTTCCTGTCTCATCACCTGGTGTCCACTCCGGGCAGTGTGTTCCTGTCTCATCACCTGGTGTCCGGGCAGTGTGTTCCTGTCTCATCACCTGGTGTCCCACTCCGGGCAGTGTGTTCCTGTCTCATCACCTGGTGTCCGGGCAGTGTGTTCCTGTCTCATCACCTGGTCGAAAGCTTAGAAAAAAGAAGCTGGCATGTCCTACCTTCAGTCGCAAACGGGGAAAACAAAAGGCGTAACTGAGTTTCCAGACAAAAGTGAGCAGAATGGTCAACAAAAGACAGAAGAAAACAGAAAAAGACAGAAAAATAGGTCAACAAAAGAAATGGACAGAAAAACAGAAAAAGACAGAAAAAAAATAGGCAGAGTCCAAGAGAGTGACAGGAACGAGAAAACTTAATAGCCCAACACTTTGAGAAGGAGGCTGAGCTATGGGAACAAGAATGATCGATGGAGACAGCGATACTGTCTGCTAGCAGTGTCCCACTAAGTAAGCTGGCCGACTTTACACGACTATGTACCCATACATCTCGGTGATAGGTGGAATGTCTCTGGCAGGTCCATCGCCAGCCTGCTAGCGCTACTTGCTATCTGCTCTGGAACTGTCTGTACTCTCTATCTCTGGCTGGTTTCTTTTTTACCGCTACCCTCAATTTCTATCTGACTCATCTGTCCTACCGATGATAACGTGAGCTGAGAGAGGAAGCAAGAGAGAGGAAGTGAAGGGGGGGGGGG
>JADBJO010002348.1:60000-67500 GCA_016801955.1 Conus betulinus
GAATCTGCTCGGTGGGTGTGGAACAGAAAGAGAGGGGGTGGGAGGAGGAGGGGGGAGGGGAGAAGGAGGGAGAGAAGGAGGAGGGAGGAGGAGGAGGGAGAGTAGGGGGTGGGGGAGGGGAAGCTGCTCAGTCTTCCTCAGCGGAGTCTATCAGATCAAGATGCGCGGGCGGGGGAACCCACATGGAGTTATGCCCCCTTCTCCGGCTCTCCTTCCGCCATAGAAGCCGTGGCAGCACTGCAGAGGGGAGGTGATTTTTTGTGCCTGCACACACACCGTACCGCCCTCGTTCGTCTCATCTTTCCCTCGTGCGCGCTTTCCAGTTTGAAGCTTCCCGAACTGTGTGTGCTCTGTCTCTCTGTGTCTCTCCCTCTCCCCCCTCTCCTCTTTCTATCTTTCTCTCACTGTGTCAGACTTCCTCTCCGGAGGTGAGGTCATCTCGTGGAGCGGCGGATGATGGTTCCACCATGCTGCCTCATGGCATGCCCAGAAACCTGTCCTTGCGGAAACCACTGTCTCTCAGACTTGCCTGGAGAGTAAGAACTGTGTAAACGAAGTAACATCCCGAGTCGGCTTTGTTGGGAGATCACGGGGTGTCTTAACCACGCTCACCAACGTGAGTTTTCGCCAGTTCTTACGTAAATTCTGGAAAGTTCCGTCGAAGGACGTTGGACTGCCTCGGAGTATCTTTCCTTTCGCAACAGAAGTGTTTCAACTTTTCGGGACAGTGTTTTGTCAAAAAGATTATTTTTTTCGGAGATATTTGAACTCCCGAGTCCTTCGGTGAGATACTTGACCACGTGTCCAGTGCTGGGTGTCGAAGAGAGGTGTGTTGATGTTCCGATAACAGTGGCAGCGACACTGAGGGTATACTAACCATGGATGATGCGGATTTGATCGCCAAGATCGGGAAGAAAAGGTGAGCCTGTTTTGTCCTGCGCTATGTCACTATAACACTCCCAGAAACACTTTGACACGATGTTTCATTTAGAAAGGAAAGGGGTTACTTACCGCCACAGATACAAACACATTACAGGACAACGTATTTTATTGTCATTACGAAAGAGGTCTTTTCAGTCCCAGAGAGAAGAGCGAGGGGAAAAAAAAAAGGCTTAGGACATATCTAAAATGTATTCGAAAGACATGGCAGATGCTACTTTAGTTTTTGTTGGTTTTGACAATGTAAACAGTCCTGGAGTGTTCTGTGCGGTCGGCAAGGATGTAAATAACATGAACTGAAGCTAACCGCATATAAACACACTCTCTCTCTCTCTCTCTCTCTCTCTCTCTCTCACGTGTTAGCATATTCGCACACACCCACAGACACATTCGCACCCTGTCAGGTATTTGTGTCAAGCCATGGCACGCACGGACAATGACGGGTGAGAGAACATGCAGTCATCTCCCTCCCACTCCCCCTCTCCCTTCCCCCTTTTCCATCCTTTCCCACCGTCTACTATCACTTTTAGTGAACAGACGTTAGACAGACTAACAAAAAACGGGTGAGAGAACTTGAAACGAATGTAACCAGCCATTCTCCCTGTAGTATAAGTGATCACTGCATACCGCTTAAAGGCACGCCAGGGCCAGATTTGTCAGTGTTACCCGTTTCATCCCAACCACATGTTAACTATGGACCTATCAACGCCCGCCACGTAATAGTGTCAGGTGTCCGAAACTAGAGAATGTGGCCAATCGTTCTCACCCAATACAGCCATACCACTCCTGATGACCTGTCAGCCCCAGTTATCAAGTTACGTGCTACGGAAAATATCACACCGACGCAGATAGAATGTAGCGATTTATCCTCGTCCAACGGAACCACCTCCCCATTGAAATAACATTCCCATTGCGTGTAATGATTGGTCAGCAGGTTGTCACAAAGCAGCCGATCAGTTTCAGTGTCATTTCATCAAGGTGGCGTCACTTGGTAAGGACCAGCGCATGTACGCTACACCACATCTACAGAGTTTAGAGACCACACTGTGCGTGATTTATGTAGCCAGACATCACCCTACTCTTGGCCATTCAACCATTTTTAATTAACCAACCTAATATTTCCTATGTATGTGTGTGAGCAGCGGACAGAAAGAAGCCAGCCGTACCCCCCCCTCCCCCCATCCTCTCCAACGCAGCCACCCACCCGTTTTTTTAACCGATCATTTAACGCAACATAAGTATAGCACGGGTGAAATGTAGTCAATAATTCGCTAGCCAGCAGGTGGCACTGTACTGTGGCGTGGGAAAAGAACACACGACACGTAAGAAACGGCGTGAAGTGAAGGAGGTAGCCAAACATTCTCACGCTATCCACCCAATCAAAACACGTTTCGTAACAGTATGCTGAAGCAAAAAAAAAAAATGTGTATCTTGTTGCCCGTTATTCTTACACAGCTCCACCGTTGTTAAAGTTTTAAAACCAGTCAATACACGCCAAGTGTCAAGTATAATGTGGCCAGTCATTATCACGCCCTATCCACACTGTTCAGTCTTTGTATGCCAGGTAATAGTGTGGTTTTGAGATTCTTCAGCAGTCAGGTCATTCTGAAATCTCACACCCCCTCCCATCAAACAAGCCCCCACCCATCCCATCCTCCTTAACGATTTGTAACTAGGCATTACACGCCACGTGACAAAATGGCACGAGGAAAACAAGCCCAATCATTTCCTCCATGGCAACCACACCCTTAACTGCCACTGAACCAATGATTACACGCCCCGTACTAATCAGTGTAGCGCGACTGAAAGCGGCGGAAAGAAGCCAACCGACCATGTGTCCCAAACTCGACGGTATCTATCATTGTTCACAATTTGTTACATCATCGGTACACCACGAAGTTGCCAATGATACACACTTGCTCAGTCCAGCACGTCTTTATATCAGTGCTCATCAACCATGATATCACCCGCCAGTTTGTAGTGTGTTGTGACCGAAAGGCTGCAGCCATTTTACTTAACATTACTTACATTTTAAAACCTCCCTCGGCCCTCCTCCGATAGCTAACGACTCTCGCCACGTAGCTGAAAAGCTCGCGGGAAAAATGCAGCCAATCATGTTCGCCCATTACCAGCCGCTGCCTATTATCCAATCATCACGCGCCATTTAGCACAAAGGCGCGGGAAGAACCCGGCGGCGAACATTCTCGCGGCGCTCCTCACTCTCTGCTTCATATCATTATCGACCAATCATTTACACGCTATGTGTTGTTTAAGGACACCAGAATCAACTGTTGCTATTATTATTATCATCATCATTACTATTGTTATTATTATTATTATTATCATTATTATGATGCACTCATTACAAACTATGTCACAGAAGGGTGCAGGGAAATGTGGGGCACTCCTACCTGTTGAACAGCCAACACTAATGGAATAGGTGCTGATGCCAGCAACAGACAACATTAATGTCTTGCCTGGCTGTAATGTCTTGCATTTGGCCTTGAAACTGATTAAGTTCTTTTCCCGGTTTAAGTTTCTCTCTCTCTCTCTCTCTCTCTCTCTCTCTCTCTCACAAGTGACGTGGTTCTCAAACACGCGCAGAGGCATCTGACGCACGCGCAAGGTATGTTAGGTATGAGGGCATCGACACGCACCAGACTGTATGCTTGTATTCCTCTCTGCATGTGCACGTGTAAGTTTGTGTATGTGCATGGTGCGCGCGCTTGTGTGTGTGTGTGTGTGTGTGTGTGTGTGTGTGTGTTCATGCAGGCATGCGCACACGCGCGTGCTTGCGTATATGTGCGTGTGTTGGAGGGGGTGGGGGCGGGTGCAGGTTTGGGGGCAGGGTGGCGTGTGTGCGCGCGCGCGCCCAAGTTTATAACACTGATATCGTGACGCAACATTGGAGAGCGTACAATTCCATTAGACCTGGGGAATGGAGCTAATGAGAAACGGGGGGAGAGCCCGCCAGATTATGACGTAGCCAGCCTGGAAACCGCCGTCTTTTCCTGTGTCTGGGCTGCTGTGAAAGAAGGCACGTAGAACAAGGAAGGTAACTCCGGCCACCACCTTCACTCAATGCTGCATCTCTCTCTCCAAGTTCACTAACCTTTACCGACTGTCGCTTTTGACCTACCCCCCCACCCCCTCCCGACGATACGGGTCTCTCACTTCAGAATGTAAGACGTTAAAACAACTGCCGCGCCAAACACGCTGCCGTGATGCTTACAGCGTACGCTTTGAACATGACGGTATAGCTTTTTTGGCGTGCACCTCGAAGACACCGTCATCACGTGGTAAGAAGTCTGCGAACAATACGCTAAATCGGTACCTCAACAAAACACGCTACCCCCTCCCTTGTCCAAACCAGTTGTTGCACAGACTTTGTTTGGACCCTAGACTGCTATTGAACACAACAGATGGAATGAAACAACCCCTCCACTCCCTATCAATCATTCCACTCGTTTTGTGCGGATTTCAACCGATGCCTTCTTCTTACTCAACCTAGAAAGACATGAGCTACCTCTTACCTGACGTCACATGTCAGGCCTTCGCACACACCCATCAGCCTGTCTTTTTGCCTGGTGGTTTCCCGTTCCTCTCATTTTAATGTGTCCGCTTGGAACCACCTGGCTTGTACCTCGACGGACCTATAAAGAAATGAAGGAAAATCGACTCGCAGACACAATTAACAAAAATATCAAGACGAATCTAATCGTGCCTGTCAACAAGTACTCGACTGTCTAAAAGCAAGGCATTAGACGCTTTTTGTGTTTTCTTGTTTGTGTGTGTGTGTGTGTGTGTGTGTGTGTGTGTCTGTGTGTGTGTGTGTGTGTGTGTGTGTGTGTGTGTGTGTGTGTGTGTGTGTGCGCGTATGTGTGTGTGACTGAGACACGGGTGAATTTCCTTGAGATGTGTAGGTCATAGAGACGCTCGTTGTCGGGAATGTGTTGTCAATTCAACGTCCAGCCAAAGTTAAAGTACACACACACACACACACACACACACACACACACACACATATATATATATATATATATATATATATTCTGTTTAAATATAGACTGGTAAATAAGTTTTAAAATCAACAGGTCTGTTTCGAGCGCTGGCTCTCGTCAGGAGTGGTTATATATATATATATATATATATATATATATATATATATATATATATATATATATATATATATATATATATATAAGACCAGTAGCACCCGCGTCGTCGCAAGTGTGTAGTTCCAAGTACACAGCCGACTACTATCCCCATACTATGCCCCCTCCTTACTGTTTCGCTCAATTACTTACTTACTTACACACACACAGACACAAACACACACACGCGCGCGCGCGCACGCGCTTACTCGCACACACACATTCTCTCTCTCTCTCGCACACACACACACACACACACACACACACACACACACACTCACACTCTCTCTCTCTCTCTCTCTCTCTCACACACACACACACACACACACACACACACACACACACACACACAGCATCGGTCGGAAATTAATACATGTTTGAAAATACCTAAATGTTCATGAGTCATGTTACAGGTCAAGAGAAATCGTCGTCTGAAAATGCACTGGATCGTGTCATAAGTCATGTTGCAGGGTCAATAGTAATCGTTGACAGTGTGGTGGAACATGGATCGTGTGTACACCAGAAGCAGGGAAAAGGCTAGTTAGTATCCACCTATCAACGACAGTGAAAGGAACATGGATCGTGTGCACACCAGGAAGCAGGGAAAAGGCTAGTTAGTAGCCACCTATCAACGACAGTGAAAGGAACATGGATCGTGTGCACACCAGGAAGCAGGGAAAAGGCTAGTTAGTAGCCACCTATCAACGACAGTGAAAGGAACATGGATCGTGTGCACACCAGGAAGCAGGGAAAAGGCTAGTTAGTATCCACCTATCAACGACAGTGAAAGGAACCCAGGAATAAGGTCACAAGACTGAAGGAGATACCTTCCACAGACGCACTGAGAAACGTTTTGTTCTTTTGTTATTGCTGTTGGCAGCGGTCGTAGTAGTGGGGTGGGGGATGGGGGGCAGGGGAACGAGGAGGGGTGGGGGTGGTGAGAGCGAGGTGAAGGAACGCAGCATAAAAAGGTGGGTGGGAAGTGGAGGAGGGGGGTTCTGCTATGCCACGCTCAAGCAGTGCGCGCGCGCGCGCGCGCGCACACGCGTGTGTGTGTGTGTGTGTGTGTGTGTGTGTGTGTGTGTGTGTGTGTGTGTGTGTGTGTATGCTCTGTGTGTGTGTGTGGTGTGTGTGTGTGCTGTGTGTGTGTGTGTGTGTGTGTGTGTGTGTGTGTGTGTGTGTGTGTGTGTGTGTGATGTATCAGGGTTCTGGCAGTGTCTGACCCAAGTCTGTATCATGTTCACATCAGACGTGCCGCTGGCCAGACAGCCGGCAGCGCAGATCACAGATCCGTAATGCGGGATCTCTGTAACGAGGATCCGTCGCGTCTTCACCTTGGATAGTCGTGTGTGCTCTCTCTACGTACGCCTAGTGTTCTTTGGAAACAGGCTCCAACAAAATAACGGTTATATATTATGCAGATCGTGCTGTCCATGTAATCACAGCTGATGGACGGTGTGTTACCATTCTGTCCATGTCGTTGCCAGAGGAAAGGAAAGGCATGGCATGTCATACACTGTGGCTAGGAGTCAGTGTGAACCAGTTTGGACAACAAAGACAGGACAGTGGTCCACATGGACAGAAAAAAATAGTAAGACGGCAAGAAAGTAACACCAAACACACACACACACACACACACACACACACACACACACACACACACACACACACACACACACACATGCGCGCGCATGTACGCACGCACACGGATACGCACACACACGCACACACACACACATTCATTCACACACAAACAGACGCGCACGTACGCACACGCTTACGCACCCCCACACCCCCACACACACACACACACACACACACACACACACATGCACACACACATCCACATGCACACACACACACGCGCGCACGCCAACACACACGCGCGCGCGCCCACACACACACACACACACACACACACACACACACACACCAAAAACGGCAGAGCCAAAGAGAGTCAGAGAAATGGGGATGTCACCAACACAGAACTAGCAGAAGGCGGGGGAAGGGGGGGGGGCACTGAAAGAGTCTCCGGCACTTGCATGGGGACCTGGCATCTGGACCGGGTCTGTTCACTTATCCACACGTTAAACGCCCCCCTCCCCCTTCACACACACACACACACACACACACACACACACACCCCACACACACACACACACACCTCCGTAAGAGGAGACAATCTTTGGAAGGAAGTTAGCTCTACAAATACTTCACAATCCGTCTTAACCTGACGATCTTCCCTACAGTGGTAAACGTGGATACAGCCGCTTAGCTGATTGGGGTAAAAGTCTGCACACACCACAGTTATTCTCAGTCCAATCCGCATACAGTGATCTATCTTCCGTACAGCTCAGTAATCAAGGGATTAAAGAATCGCAGTTCGTTAAAAACTAACAGTCTCTTC
>JADBJO010002348.1:80000-87500 GCA_016801955.1 Conus betulinus
TTCCCTGAAGGGAGAGCATTGTGGGCACTGTGAGGGTGGGGTTACCGTCCCTTGGCGGGGTCGATCAACTGCCAGATAAACCAGGAAAAACCTCACCAGAGGAGAACTGCTGAACTGGTCCATGGGAAGAGAGAGAGAGAGAGAGAGAGAGAGAGAGAGAGAGAGAGAGAGAGAGAGAGAGAGAGAGAGAGAGAGAGATCAGCGACAGGTGAAATCTGACAGCTTTCACCGCCAATGGCGCGGGAGATTACTGAATTGGGCCAGTCATATAGTCCGACATATATATATATATATATATATATATATATATATATATATATATAGAGAGAGAGAGAGAGAGAGAGAGAGAGAGAGAGAGAGAGAGAGATTAGAAAAAGACTGAGGTTGCAAGACAGAGGGTTAACAAAGAAACGGAGATTGACAAGGAATCGAAGACAACTCTGAATAATTTTGTCTACAACTCAGCAGCTTCTTTCTGTTTTAAATCCCATTCATATATGGTACAAACAAGATTAAATCAGTGTTGTCGTTAGGGATTACAGACCAAGAGAGAGAGAGAGAGAGAGAGAGAGAGAGAGAGAGAGAGAGAGAGAGAGAGAGAGAGAGAGAGAGAGAGACATAGAAAAGGTAACTGTGCGCAAAGGAAACACAGGCTTATCTTTCCCTTTTTTTTTTTTTCTTTTTTTTTTCTTTTCTCCGGAGCATGTCAGCTTCACTCATGACAGCTGACCTGGCACTTCTCTAACCTTGCAGGGAACCAGGTCATCAGGTCTGCTGCTATGGGACTCTTGGTTCCAGAGTTCTGCGGCTGAATCTCCCTGCTTTTCACACACCTTAATTAATCCCACGACCTCTGTGCTGTCGTCAGCCAAGCGTTGCCCGGACAGAGCCATGTTCTGTGGCAGGCAGGTTCGCCGCTCTCAGTGTCTGGGCAAAACGCTGCGTTCTTCGCGAGCGTTTCAAACATACCATTGTTGTCGTTAGTTCTCACAGGTTACGCCGAGGGAAACAACATGGCGGCGACTGTGTTGTCGGACACCGGATTTTTTGTTTGTTTGTTTTTGTTACTATTATTCTTTTAAACGTTTGCCATGTGTAGCTTTTGGAGTTCATTCTAGTGTTTGTTCAACCAGGTAGGGTAATGCTGCAGATAGCTCAGCCGACCGCAAAGAGCCTTGTCAGGGGACTGTCACCGCGTTGAAAACTCACAAGTCATTAAAAGAAAAAAAACTCAACAAACAAAAGAAAAAAAAAAAACCTCATTCACACAATCCTTTTAAAATTCACTCAAAAACAGAGGACATTTTTTTTTAATGCAAAATCTTTCTTTGTTCCACCGAAGATACACCATAATCTGTCAGATTATTTCAATACCCCTCTCGATCGTTATATTATTCTCTTACATCGTTCGGTCTGGAAGAAGAATCGCCATCGATCGACGGCATGTTAGCTCACTCTTTAGGAAGGCGCTCCGCTATGAGAAATAATTGTTGCTGAGACAATCGGCGCGTTCTCGCTAAAAACTTCAGCAGAGCGTTTGGTCTGAGCAACTCAAGCGCGGCCAGGGTGTCGGACTGTGTGATCTCCCTTGGGTCCCAGTGTTCCTTGAGGCACAGGCTGCACACCAGAAATTCATGCGCCAAGGTCTGGCTTAAGAAGTCGAGTACTTATAGACTGGCACGATTGATTCGTTTTGATGTGTGTGTGTGTGTGTGTGTGTGTGTGTGTGTGTCTGAAAGTTGATTCTCCTCGTTTCCTTTCACATGGCCATCAAGGTACAAGCCAGGTGGTTCCAAGCTGACAGATTGGAATCAAAGGAACGGGACTATTTGGGGGACTTCCAGCTGGCGCAAAGTTAGGGTCACAGCTGAGAGTGCAAAGGCCCCGACATGCGACGTCAGTTAAGGGGCAGGCCATGTATTGGATGACTGTACGTGATGTCATCGGCGAACATTCCCCCCCCCCCCCCCCCCCAAAACAAGGGAAACCAATGGTGGGGGGAGTTGTTCTTTGGATCAATCATCAGTTTAACACTGAATGCTGGTTCAGACTTAACGGTAGGCCTCAAAACGCTGACATGGATCATAAAGTGTTTGAGTGCAAAAATCCTAACGCCGGCGTGTGGCCGCAAGAGTCCGCAGGTGTCTAGAGTGACGTTGACACCGTTGTCCTTTCTCCATCTCCTGCCTTCTGTCGGCGGTGCCCCCTTCCTGTCATTATTCCCAGAGCTGGCTAAAATGGATTTTTTTCTCTCTCTCTGTGTAACTAAAGCTTCCACGGTGTCGCTTCGTCTACCTGGTCTACAACTAGTGGCGGAGGTGTGTGTGTGTGTGTGTGTGTGTGTGTGTGTGTGTGTGTGTGTGTGTGTGTGTGTGTGTGTGTGTGTGTGTGTGTGTGTGTGTGTGTGTGTGTGTGTGTGTGTGTGTGTGTGTGTGTGTGTGTGTGTGTTGTGTGTGTGTGTGTGTTTGTGCGTGTGTGTTTGTGTGTGTGTGTGTGTGTGTGTGTGTGTGTGTGTGTGTGTGTGTGTGTGTGTGTGTGTGTGTGTGTGTGTGTGTGTGTGTGTGTGTGTTCATATGCGTGTGTATGTCCGTGCGTGCGCGTGTGCGTGTGTGTGTATGGGTGTGTTTGTGTGTGTGGTGTGTGTGTGTGTGTGTGTGGTGTGTGTGTGTGTGTGTGTGTGTGTGTGTGTGTGTGTTTGCGTGTGTGTGTGTGGGGGGGACTGATGCAGCACGAATACATCATTAACGAGCTATAAACAGACACGGCTGCACTGACTGATGACAGTGGAAGGTGTTAGGCTGATGTGGGAGATGCCAGGGAACGGCCACCTGTTTCCCCCCTGCTCTGGCTCTCAGCACCGCTGTTCACTGTCTGGAACGATGACGTCAGTCAGCATGCCAGAGAAAAAAAAAAAAAAAAAAAGCAAACTACTAATCGACTGTTTCATCTTTACGTTCGCTATCTAAAGCGTCCTTTGTACCGCATCAGAAAGAATTCCAGCATTCTGCCTATCCGGTGATGCTTTTCAACTCGGTGGTTGAACGTGAAATCTTTTTCTTAAAAACAAAAAAACAGACAAACACACAAACTACAACAGCAAAAACAACAACAACAACAACAACGAAAACAAGCTTTCGTATGAGCGTAAGAGAAATCTCTTTCTTAAAAACAAACGGACAAATGACAAGAACAACAACAACAACAACAACAACACAACAGCAGCAACAAGCCAAAAATCAGCTATCGTATGAGCATATGACCCTCACTGACACCCACTCACCCCCCCACCCCAACCCCCCAGATACCTCCTCTTCTTTACCCTCCCCCCCCCCCCCCCCCCCCCACACCACACACAAAAAAAAAACCCCCTAACAACCCCCCCAAGGAAAACAGATCTACAAATAAGAATTTATTATTTTTTAATAAAGTCTGCTCCTCGTAGATTCCCGGTGACGAGGTCGTAGTGGGATGGGCCACTGTGGCTGTAGAGGGCGGGGAGGGGGGGGGGGGGGGGGGTGAAGAGGGGTGAGAAGAAGGGGGGGGGGTGGGGGGTGGGTGGGGAGGGGGGGGGGGGGGGGAGGGGGTGGGGTTGGGGGGCGGAATGAACGGGGTGGTAATGGCTCCGAATGCGGGTACAGCTCTGTGTCATGCATATTCGGACCGGAATGATTGCGCGCGTGCATACACACACACGCACGCACGCACACACACACACACACACACACACACACACACACACACACACACACACACACACATATACTCTCTCTCTCTCTCTCTCTCTCTCTCTCTCTCTCTCTCTCTCTCTCTCTCTCTCTCTCTCTCTCTCTCTCAAACCTGCTCCGAACGCCGTGTACGTGTTAGCGGTATTGTCTGCATGCGTGGCGGTAACGTCTGTGATACTGCTGTTTGTCTTGGCGGCTCCTTCATCGTTATGATTTCGAGTCGGATGGTGGTAGTGGTGATGTTGTTGTGGTGGTGTGTGTGGTGTGTGTGTGTGTGGGGGGGGGGGGGGGGGGGGGGGGGGAGGGGGTGTGAGCTGATGGGAAGAAGTGGAGATGGGAGGGTGGGCGAGTGTATGATCGTTTATTTTCTTCAGCCATGGCAGATTCATTGCAGGCTCCTCTCGGATTTTTGGTTACTTTTTTTCTGTTAGTCTGGTTTTCCTTTTTCCGTTCTTTTCTCAGTCTCTCTCTTTATACGTACGCATCTATCTGCTTTTTTTCCTTTTTTTTTTAGGGGGGGGGGGGGGGGGGGGGGGGGGGGGTGGTGTTGCGGGACATATGAATTTCGGGGTGCAGTCTTTCGTTTATGTTTACTTGAGGCATTCATTCCATCATGTCTTTGTCTTAATATGATGTCTTGAGTTTTGCTGTCGTCGTTTCCCGACTATCACACTGGATATACTTGTCTATCTATTCCCCCCCCCCCCCTCCTCCCCTCTCCACTCTGTCTGTCTCTCCGTCTGTCTGTCTGTCCGTCTGTCTGTCTGTCTGTCTGTCTCTCTCTCTCTCTCTCTCTCTCTCTGCTCTCTCTCTCTCTCTGTCCTTCCCAGCCAATCCCAGTCCTAATGTTTCCAGTCTTGTTCTTGCTCCTGATAACCCCAGTCTTGTTCTCTGCTCCTGATAATGCCAGTCTTGTTCTCTGCTCCTGATAATCCCAGTCTTGTTCTCTGCTCCTGATAATGCCAGTCTTGTTCTCTGCTCCTGATAATGCCAGTCTTGTTCTCTGCTCCTGATAATCCCAGTCTTGTTCTCTCCTGCTCCTGATACGCTTGAGGAAATTACCCACTTTGGATCATAAATCTTTCAAGCTGACCTTAGATTTGAATTTTTTTTTCTAAAAAGAACACACTCAAACACAATGTACAGATGAGCAGAAGTGTTACATCTTGGACAGATAAGAAAAATCACTCTTTCCAACAGAAAGTTTCGTTAAAACGAAGTTAAAGGGGGATCTAACCAGGACGTCTCAAACAAGCGCAAAGACTAGCGCAAAACTCTCAAACGATCGTCACTCAAAATCCCGATAGCTTGGAAGAAAAGCACAGCATATATATGATACATACACAATGCACAGCATATGTACAGTTCAACAGAATCCAGACATATATCACTACCAGGTAATAAAGGGAGAAAATGTATTGACTAACACAGCCATAACACGCTTGGAACAAGCGTGTCCTGAAGCACACAGATCTCTCCGTTATAGACATGCAGGTTTCGGATGTACGTATTCCATCGCTCAAACGTTAACACAGATTGAAATTTTTCAAGAAAGTTGCATGGACTGTACGGAAACGTTTGGTCTACCACGGCATTTTCTTAAGCAAGGCAACCGTTAAACATTTTATGAATTAAATGTTGTTTTACAATTTGGACATTTCATCGGTTCGTGAGCAATAGACACTTCGTAGGTACAGACTGTAGCTGCTGCCATCGTTTCAGTATCAGACGACCAGTTTCGCTACAATTCTAAATTTCAAAGGAAAATATCACAAACCTAAATATCAGTTAAGCTGAAAGTGATTTGAACGTGACTTGGGTGTGCTATTTTCCACATGACTGTGTTGCGGTACAAACTGTTTTTGTTTTCTTGATTGTATCCATCAAATGGTTCACAACATACAGCCGTATGTCTTAACATTTTTCCATCTGTAATGCACTTACAAAATGTAAATTTACTTACGAAATCAATACAAAATATTTGTTGTACTATGGGATGACACTTTTGGGGGTTAAAGTCTTGTTGATGGTTATCATTCATTATCATTATCATTATCAACATAAATTGTCTCCCCTGAAAAGCCTCCTTCCTCTCTGTCTTTTAAAATCCAGACCAGCAGCCGAGAAGAAACTTTGTCGTTCTTCTTCTCAACTTCGTCATGGAGGCTGATTTTCACGTTCTGGTTATTTCTTTTCTCTCGACCAACCTCTAATTCTGACGACAAAAACCATACTACACACGCGATGTCACGCATTCTAAATGAATTTGTGACGACAAAGCGTGACAATACCCTCCTGGATCTTTCTTCCCTGCTTTCCGCGCGTGTTTTGTCTGTCTTTGAGCATGTTTTCGACCTGGTCTTTGTAACATGGGCTGGTCAACAATCCAAGGGCCGCAACTCTACAGCCGCACACGCGTCGATGGGAGAAACATGGTGGGTTGTTCGCAAATGTTTGTTTATGTGCCCGTGATCGACTGCGTTCAAGTGAAAGAAAGGAACATTGGTTTTTTGTGTGTGTTGTTTTGTTTGTTTTTAGCTGGATTCCTGTGCTGTTGTTTTTAGCTGGATTCCTGTGCTGTTGTTTTTAGCTGGATTCCTGTGCTGTTGTTTTTTGCTGGATTCCTGTGCTGTTGTTTTTAGCTGGATTCCTGAGCTGTTGTGGGACGATTCCCAATGAGCATGCTCACGCTGATCATCTTGCCAAACGGGGAGCAAGAAATGATTCTAAAGTTGCTTTATGATGCCTGTGATCAACTGCATTCAAATGAGAGAAAGAAACGCTGATTTTCTTTTTTTCTTTCTTTCTTTCTTTTTTTTTTTTTTTTTTTGGTTGGATTTGTCCCGCATTGTGTGTGGAACTGTTCCCAGTGAACATGCTGATCATCTTGCCAAACGGAGAACAAGAAATGTTTCATCGTTGCTGAATATGTCTTCTATGTTATTGCAAACAGGAATTTGCTATATTTGTTTAAAAAAAAAAAAAAAAAAAAGGAAAACACAAAAAAACCCTTTTGTCAGCTTTTTTTTTTCATCCTCACATAAGTACTCCTTTTTATCAGATGTACCAGGTCCTGGTAGGCTTATCAAAAATTTAGCGCTCACATTATGTTTGAAGTCTCTGTCTACAAAACATCGCACCGACATCAATTGCACCGGAATGAAAAAATTGACCGTTGGATACATTCGACTTTATCGTGAGCACATAAGTTGACACCGAAGATGTTCTGTCGGTTTCAGGTGTTAAGTCATTTTCGTAAATCTTTGGCGTTCCAAATATTCTATTTTAAAACTGGCCGGCCATCTTTTCCAGCGCTCAGTTTGGCTGTTTCTTGTGACACCTTTCCCATCGTTTCTTGTGACACCTTTCCCACCGTTTCTTGTGACACCTTTCCCATCGTTTCTTGTGACACCTTTCCCCTCGTTTCTTGTGACACCTTTCCCCTCGTTTCTTGTGACACCTTTCCCCTCGTTTTCTTGTGACACCTTTCCCACCGTTTCTTGTGACACCTTTCCCACCGTTTCTTGTGACACCTTTCCCATCGTTTCTTGTGACACCTTTCCCATCGTTTCTTGTGACACCTTTCCCCTCGTTTCTTGTGACACCTTTCCCACCGTTTCTTGTGACACCTTTCCCACCGTTTCTTGTGACACCTTTCCCATCGTTTCTTGTGACACCTTTCCCATCGTTTCTTGTGACACCTTTCCCCTCGTTTCTTGTGACACCTTTCCCATCGTTTCTTGTGACACCTTTCCCCTCGTCTCTTGTGTCACCT
>JADBJO010002348.1:92500-100000 GCA_016801955.1 Conus betulinus
TTATGTTTTGCTGTGAAAAAATTCAAGTCGACGGTCTCTCAACATAATAATCCCATTGTAAAACAACACGGCACAGACAGAAAAAAAAAAAAAAAAGTTACAACGGGGCGAGTTCAACACTGGTACGCAAACACATACACCCGCACCCACACAGACATATAACACGCTTTTCGTTGCCAACGCCTTTTGCCATCGTTACGCACACTCCAAACTATCAAACAGCCGACGTCAGCAAACTCCACTTGTTGCCCTTTGACCTTTCGTTTCTGGCTGTACAAAGGAAACACCTGGGATAGGGGAGACAATGCTCTGAGCATTCTGCGGGACGTGACGTCATTTGCTCGTGCAGAGTTCATGCCCGCTGGCGCAAGGCCATCCCGAGGTAATCGCTGAGAAGTACGGAAACACACTGGCGTCTAAAGCGGCTTTAAACGCTTAGAACAGCTGTGTTCTCAGGAATACAGCTATTATCCTTCAGAAAAACGTGGTTAAGTGTGTTATTATTGAGTATTGTATCCGGTTTTTTTTTTTTTTTTCTGAAGGACAATATCTGTTCTCCTTGTTTTCCAAAGGATAATGTTTCCCCTGTTTTCATAAGGATAATATCTGTATTCCTTGTTTTCCAAAGGATAATGTCTGTTTTCACTGTTTTTTCCCAGGGATAATATCTGTTTCCCCTGTTTTTCCTAAGAATGATATCTGCTTTTCTTTGTTGTCTTAGGGATATGCGTTTTTTCCTTGTTTTCCCCAGGATAATATCTGTTTTACCTGTTTTCCTAGGGACGATATGTTTTCCCTGTTTTCCTGAAGATAACATCTGATTTCCCTGTTTTCTGAAGGATAATATCTGTTTTTCTTGGTTTAGTAGGGTAATATTTATTTTCCTGAGGATAATATTTGTTTGCCTAGTTTTCCTAAGGATAACATGTGTTTTCCCTGTTTTCGTGAGGATGATATCCGTTTTTCCTAGTTTCCAAAGGATAACAGCTGTTTTCCCTGTTTTCCAAAGGGTAATATGTTTTCCCTGTTTCCTAAGGACATTATGTGTTTCCCCTCTTTCCCAAAGGAAACAAGTATTATCAGCATTATCCGTAAAGATCAGAATAGCTTTCCCTATATTTTTTGCGAGGGAAAACAGTAATTATCTGAAGGAAAACAATGAAAATTGAAACACAGTTCTGATCCTTAAGATCGTAACTACACCCCCTCTTTCACTGAACCTATTTGTGTGAGTCATAGTAAAAAGTGATCATAGCTTGTCTTACTGTTGTGTTCTTCGCGATAATACCAGGCAATATCTGATAGGAAAACAAGAATAATAGTTATCATCCCAAGGATGAAAATTTTCCAAAGGAAACGAAAGGAAACAGTCGTGGTGAATACCAGTCATTATCCCAAAGATAACAGTTTTTATCCCAAAGGCAACAGTTATTATCCCAAAGATAGCACTTACTATCCCAAGGAATTTTAAAGAAACTATGAAGGATACCAGTGATTGTCCCGAACAGGTATTATTTCCAAGAAAATGAAGAAAAACAGTTTCGATCCAAAGGGAAAATCATTTCTATCCCCAAGAAGACAAGGAAAATAGTTGTGATTTTTAGGAAAATAGTTGCGATCTTTAGGAAAACAGTGAAAAATCATTCCTATCCCCAGGAAGACAGGGAAAATAGTTTGTGATCTTTAGGAAAACGGTTGTGATGTGTTTAGGAAAACGGTTGTGATATTTTAAAAAAAAGAAAAAACGGTTGCGATCTGTAGGAAAATAGAAAAAATCATTATCTGTAGGAAAACAATTGTGATCTTTCGGCAAACAGTTGCCATCTCTTGAAAAATAGTTGTGATCCTTAGGATAATTACTGTTTTCTCTCTTTTCGCTGCTTTCTTCGGGGATCATAGCTTTTTTTTTTCCCCGAAGGAAACCACTGTTATCGGCTTCTGATACTAGTGTGCTCCCATAGAGGTGTGTGCACACATGATGATGCCAGTGCCGCCGTGAGGCGTCTGCAGACGGTGGGGACTGGAATCCTGGGGGCGAAGGTCACCGCCTGGCAGTGTACTGGGGAAAACTCTCTCTCTCTCTCTCTCTCTCTCTCTCTCTCTCTCTCTCTCTCTCTCATATCCTTTCTCTTCTACGGCACAGAACTGAAGCAAGGTTTGAGCTTCGTGAGTTACAGAAGTAAAGTTCAGATCTTCAAAACAAACACTAGGAAAGTAGTCAAGGATTCAGAATAAAAATTTCCTGGAGAATACTTCGACAGGGTCGCCCTGTCTTTATCAGCTCACTGTTGCTGTTGTGGGCAGCGAGGCCTGGTGGGGTGATTGTTGTGTGGGGTGAACGGTTGTCAGGATCTGATTGTAGACAGAGGGAAGTTCAAAACCTTGATCTCTGTTCAGGCTGGGGCGTCTGGTCTGATGATTTCGATGGCTTCTTTAACTGTTCTTTTTGTAAGAAAGGGCTCTGTAGATGAGATCTTGGTTTCTTGGGGGCTGAAACTGTGGCAAAACAAATGTACTGACAGTTTCTGTACACGTCTTTCTAGCTATGTGTCAGCGTGCGCGACATGTTCGTGGTGAGTCGTGCACACAACTCCTGATGATGATGAGGCTAATGGTATCCGCTTACACCGACACGCAAACAAACAGGCACACAGAAAAAAAAAATTAGCGAGAAAACAAGGAAACGTGTCTCCCCCATCCTTCCCCCCCCCCTCTCTCTCCAAAGTAGGAGAGCACGCGCGCGCGGGCGCGCACACACACATACGCACCCGCGCGCGCGCGCGCGCACACACACACACACACACACACACACGCACGCACACACACACACACACACACACACACACACACACACACACACACACACACGCACGTACGCACACACACACGCACGTACAGACACACACACACACACACACACACACACACACACACACACACGCACGCACGCACGCACGCACGCACGCAACACACACACACACACACACACACACACACACACAGAACAAAAACACACACACACACACACACACACACACATACACACACACAAAGGAAATTCCAAGCTTGCTCATGTACGTTTGGAGCGTAAAACGTGTGCAACAACAGCAAAGAATCTCTCTCTCTCTCTCTCTCTTCTCTCTCTCTCTCTCTCTTGGCCACCAGGTACGAGCAATTCAGCATTTCGCTGTGTGTGTGTTGTGTGTGTGTGTGTGTGTGTGTGTGTGTGTGTGTGTGCGCGCGCGCGCGTTCACTCTCATCAAGGGGCGGTAACGTCATCCTTTTTGACGCAATTTTCCATTCCTCCTCGTAAGCAAAATGAATAGGGTGGGAGTTGGGGGTGGGGGGAGGTAGGGGGGAAGCGGATGGAGGGGGGGGAAAAGGGGAAAGGGGAGGGGGGAGGAGATGGAAGACTGTTGCTTTGATCGCTAACGTTTGGACTTTCTCGTCTATCGACGTTTTCGAAGATTTGTTTTTGTTTTTGTTTTTTGTCTTACTTCCTAGAATTGACGCAGAAATCAAAAGTCACACAAAGAATCTTGCTGTAGCGTTTTGCTCCATTGCTGCAGCCAAAGGAGTTTTAATGAATGGCAAGTGGTCATCATATGTTTTGTGTGTCTGTGTCTTCTCTGCGCGCTCACCACTTATTGTGGTGTCTCGCCGCTATTTACTCAGTTGTGGGGTTCGAATCCCGGCAGCGCGAGGTAAAAAAAAAAAAAAAAAAAAAGAAAAAAAAATTTTGGCTGTAGAAGGACATCTGGGAGTCATGACCTGGATGCGGCCAGCCCCCGGAGTTCAGCGCCGAAAGACTTTTTGTCAGAGAGGGAGGGGGGTTGGGGGTCTTCTCTGAAGACCTGCACTGTCAAACTCTCCCTAGAGTTTCTGCCCACTGCGCGCGCTCATCACTTGGGGTGAAGCGGTTGAACATGGGTACGGGATGTGGGAGTGAGGAAAGAGAGGGGTGGGGGGGGGGGGGGGGGGGGTTATGGAACCCCTGTCTTGCTAACATTTGCATCGATGCGGGAGCAATGTGGGGTAGTGCAAAAATGGGGCGTGGGGTAGTGTAAAAATGGGGTGTGCGATAGTGTAAAAATGGGGCGTGGGTAGTGTTAAACTGGGTGTGTGGGGTAGTGTAAAAAAAATGGGGGTGGGGTAGTGTAAAAAAACGGGTGCGGGGTAGTGTAAAATGGGGGTGTGGGGGTAGTGTAAAAATGGGGGTGTGGGATAGTGTATAAAAAATGGTGTGGGTAGTGTAAAAATGGGGTGTGGGGTAGTGTAAAAAAAATGGGGTGTGGGGGTAGTGTAGTGTAAAAATGGGTGTGGGGTAGTGTAAAATGGGGTGTGGGGTAGTGTAAAATGGGGTGTGGTAGTGTAAAATGGGACGTGGGGTTAGTGTAAAAAAAATGGGATGTGGGGTAGTATAAAAAGATGGAAGGGAAGGTGTCCGGTATGGGGGAAGGGGGGCGGGGGGGGGGGGGGGGGGTTATTACTAGAACCTTCTTTGATCAGAGCAGTCTGACTTAATACAATCCAACACGCCAGTCTTTCAGTGCGTGTCCTAATAAGAAAATCCACACGCGCGCCACACTCATCATCACCCCCCCCCCCCCCCCACACACACACACACACACACACGCACACACACACACACACACAAAATCAACTCTGCTGCTCGTTCGCCCCGTTGTTACCACTCTCCCCTCCCCTCCCCCCACCCCTCAGTGAAGACGAGACGAGCCAAGTCCGTTCATAGCAGTGAGGTGGGTGTACATTCCGTTAGGATCATGTCCATTAATTAAGGCCATACCCCCAAGCCATCCTCGTTCCCTGCCAGAGGTCTTGCCCCTTCTAGAGTCAAGTCTGCCAACGGTCGCATCCGCGTGAATCCATCCCTCAGAACGTGCCGAGTGCATGTGGCCACACGCCATAGTTAGAATTTTGCACCAAATCAATGTAAATAACCCAGGCAAGCATTTTGAGGCCACACACCACAATCAGAGAATTTTGCACCAAATCACTACAAATAATCCATGTAAGCATTTTTGAGGCTACACGCCACAATTAGAATTTTGCACCAAATCACCGTAAATAACCCATGTGAGCATTTTGTGGGCACACGCCACAACTGAAATTTTTGCACCATATCACTGTAAATAACCCATGCAAGCACTCAGAGGCCTAGAATAAGTCTGAGCCTGCTTTCCATGTGAAGCTAATAACTGACCAAAAGAACAGCCCACCCACCAATCGTTTGGGGGTAGGGATTTCCACCGATGATATTACTCACAGTTTTCAAATACGTGACCTTCCTCATGGCTGACGTCACATTTCAAGCCTCTGCACTCAGTCCGTCACCCTATATTTGCGCACGGCTGGTATACCACAAACAGCCCCATTCCTCTGATTTTAATCTGTCTGCCTGGAACCACCACCTGGCTTGTCCCTTGATGGTCATATGAAAGAAAACGACGAGAAGAATCAACTGTCAGACACAATTTAAAAAAAAAAATCAAAACAGTATGATAGTAACAGTCTGTAAATACTCGATTCCTTAAGCATGGCCTCAGCGCCTTTAATTTCGGTGTGCAGCCTTGACGCATTAATTTTTGGTGTGCGGCCTGAACGTAAATGCAAGTCTTTCTTTGTGTTAAAGGCAAAATGGAGTTGGATGCAGACTACTGCCAACTGAATGGCTACAGCGTTTTCTGTAGGGCTCTAAGCTAATCTTCCTCTAGGAAGCGATCTCATGCGCCCTAAGTGTTACTCCACATAGTAACAACGTTTTCGGCAGTGGAACCTAAGACCATTTCAGAGATTGTCCATAGAGCTGAACTGTGCAGATAGCGGGCATACCGAGGGGTTAAAGTTCCAGTTAAAACATACCCTGAATCATACTGTTACAAGAGATATTGCTTGCTGTTGACTCTACTACTAGACACATGAGAACTTTGTGTGTGCGTGTGTGCGTGTGTGTGTGTGTGTGTGTGTGTGTGTGTGTGTGTGTGTGTGTGTGTGTGTGTTGTGTGTGTTGCGTTGCGTGCGTTGCGTTGCGTGCGGTGTGTGTGTGTGTGGGGGGGGGGGGGGGGGGGGGGGGGGGGGGGGGGGGCGCGTATGTACTTGTGTGTTTCTGTGTCTCTGTGTATTTGTGTGCGTGCGTGCAAGCGCGCGCCTGTCCGTGCGCGCGCATGTGTGTGTGTGTGTGTGTGTGTGTGTGTGTGTGTGTGTGTGTGTGTGTGTGTGTGTGTGAAGAGTTGAACAAATGTTCCGCCCCCCTCCTCCACCGTCTCTCTCCCTACACATACATTCTCTCTCTCTCTCTCTCTCTCTCTCTCTCTTTCTCTCTCTCTCTCTCTCTATTCTCTCTTTCTCTCTCTCTCTCACTCTCATTTTCGTCCTTCTCTCTCAGGTCTTCTTCTGCTGCTGCTGTTTGTTCTTTCCTCCTTCATCTTCATCCACTTCTTCTCGTCTTCTTCTCCTCTTTCTCCCCCCCCCCCTCCCCTCTCTCTCTCTGACTCTGTCTGTCTGTCTGTCTGTCTGTCTGTTCTCTCATCTTCCTCATCTTCCTCCTCATCTCTCTTCTCCTTCACGTCTTCTCCTCCTTCTATCCTCCCCTCCTCCTCCTCCTCCTCCTCCTTCTTCGATCCTTGCTCTCCTCCTCCTCTTCTTTCTCTCCTTCTTCTTCTCCCACCCTCCCTCACTCCTCTCTCTCCCCCCTCTCTCTCCCTCCCCCCCCCCCCTCTCTCTCTCTGTCATCCCTTGTGCTTTGTACATGGTTAAGCGTTCATCCCAACAATCGGAGACAAAGAGGAGTAGGTCCCACGAAGGTGGCTGACATTTTCTGTGCCAGCAAGGCAACCATCTGGAATCTCTAAGACAATGCATCCCCCCCCCCCCACTGCTCTTCCCTCACCTTCATGTCCCAACACCCCCCCCCTCTCTCTCTCTCTCCCCTCCCCCCTCCTACCTCTTAGCTAACAAGGCGTGACGTCACTGAGGGGGGCCATAGGTCATGACCTCTGGCACGAAATCACCCAGTCCGTTCTTTGTCTGCTCGCGCACAGACCTAGCGGGGTCAAGGTCGGAGTCATGTGCCAAGGGAGAGAGGGGAACGGGGAGTGGGAAGTAAGGGGGGGAGGGAGTTGGGGGGGGAGCGAGTTGGGGGGGAGGGGAGGGGGGGGATTGGTGATGTCGGAAGGTAACTTTGCTGTGGACTCCATTAAGACGTTGTCGCGAAATATTCCACTGATGATTGAAAAAAAAAAAAACCCTGATGATTCATTTATTCATTTTATTTGATTTTAAAAAAAAAAATTCAAAATAAATCCGTCTAGGTAACGTAGGCAAATAAATTACAAGACAAAACACGACACGTTTCGACCCCTTAAGCCCTCTTCAGGCAAGATAAACAACATTCAGGACAAGGGACACGTAGAACGGGCGATCACTCGTCTTCTCAAATTCAGCGCTACGATGGGCGTTCCCGCCTGCGGTCATCTCCCT
>JADBJO010002348.1:105000-112500 GCA_016801955.1 Conus betulinus
CTCCTTCTTACCACCCCCGGCAAAGGGGGGGGGAGAGAGAGAGAGAGAGAGAGAGAGAGAGAGAGACCCGCCAGACAAACGGACCGACATACAGAGATGGAGAGGAGGAGAGAGAGAGGGAGAGAGGAGGAGGGGGGACAGAACGAGCGAGGGATGTAGGGAGAAGAAAGAGAGAGAAGGGTGGAAAGAGAGGCGACATACGACGGAGATAGAGATAGAGAAGGGAGGGCTGGAGGGAGAGAGAGAGAAGAGAAGGGGAAGGGGGGGGGGGGCGGGAAGAGAGAGGTAAGGTGGTGGGGGGGGGGCGGGAGAGAGATAGGGAGGGCGCTGGGTCGTGGAGATAAGGGAGAGAGGGAAGAGAGACCTGTGGCAAGGTGTGAGAGGATGAGGGGGGGTGGGTGAGGAGAGGGGTTGGGGGGATGTGTGGGAGGTGGGGAGGGGGAGGGCGGGGGAGTGAGGCAGTGAGAGAGGGGTAGTAGTGGGCGGGGGGATTTAGGAGAGAAGGGGAGAGGAGCGGTAGGGTGTGTCGATGTAGAGGGGGAGGTATAGAGCGAATGAGAGAGGGAGAGAGTGACCATGGGGAATTGGCGAGGCGGGCGGGAGGGAGGGAGAGATGGGAGAGAGGAGGGGTAGAAGGTCGATCGAGTGGGCTGAGGGGGTGAGGGGTATAAGGGGGGTATAGAGGCGAGAGAGAGGATAGAGAGAGATAGAGAGAGAGAGAGCAAACTCGAATCTAAAAAAAAAAACAAAAAAAAAAAAAAAACCCTAAATCAAAAACGCCAACCAGATCTTGGTAACGGAGAAGTCGGGAGTAGAGATAGAGGAGAGATGAGAGAGAGAGGAGAGGGAGAGAGAGCAGATAGGAGAAAGACATGCAGAGAAGAGATATAGAGAGATAGTCGAGATAGAAGCAACCTAGAAGCTAAAACTACTAAAACAACATAAAACAAGACAAAACGCAAACCCGTAGCCTGGAAAGTAAGAAAGAGCGAGAGGAGAGAGAGAAGAGAGAGAAGAGAGAGAGAGAGAGAGAGAGAGCAAAGCAAACTAAGAGCTAAAAACTTAAAAAACTCAAAGCAAACTGGCAAAACAAAAACCAGCATAGCTTGAGAAGTAGAAGATGAGTGAAGAGAGAAGAGAGAGAGCGAGTAGAGAGAGAGAGAGGCAAACTAGAGCTAAAACTAAACACAAAAAACGCAAAACCAGGTAGCCTGGGAAAGGAGAGAGAGAGAGAGAGACATTTAGAGAAGAGACGAGGAGAGATACGGAGAGAGAGAGAGACAGAGAGCAAACCTCGACCTAAAACTAAGCAACGCAATCCCGACCATAGAAGGGAGATAGAGAGAGGAGAGCGAAGAGCGAGAGAAGCAGAGGAGAGAGGAGAGAAGAGCAAACTAGAGCTAGAAACTAGCAACCACTATCAAACCAGAAGCCTGGGAAGGAGAGCTTAGAGAGGCAGAGAGAGAGACTTCAAGAGAGAGAGAGAGGAGAGAGCAAACTATAAAGCTAAAACTAAAGCAAAACGAATCACACTTGCTGAGAAGGGAGAGATAGAGAAGAGAGAGAGATAAGAGGAAGACGAGAGAGAGAGGCGAGCAGAGAGCGAGAGAGAGAGAGAGAGAAGGAACACTAATGCTTAAAACTAAAGCAGACGCAAAACCCCACCTAGCTCGTGGGAGAAGCGACGTGAGAGATAGGAGAGAGAGAGAAGAGAGATTCGAGAGAGAGAGCTTACTAGAGAGAGATAGAGAGAGATAGAGGATAGTCAGAGAGAGAGGCAAACTAGAGCAACTAAAATTACAAGCAAGATAGAGACACTAACACAGAGCTTTGGGGTAAGTAGAGAGAAGAGAGGGAGAGACCTAGAGCTAAAATTAAAGAGTCAACACAGATCTGGGGAGAGAGCGAGATTGCAGGTAGAGACATGGCCAAACTAACCGGAAGGGAACACTTCTCTCCACAAACAAATCGATTCGTGCCGACCCGCTCCCAACCGTTCTGGACTCGGGACTATCTCGCCATGACTGTGCCTTTGAATAACCGCTCTGTATTCTAGCAGCACAGTGCTGCCATGTCTGGAATTGGTCTGGAAGCTACTTCCCCACAAGCCAGCGGGACTGATTTCCCTGCGAGTTTAGACATCTGGCACGGTGCTTCTGATTGGCTGGTGCTAAATCAAAATTAAAGCAATGATAAAACAAAACTGCTTATTCAAGTTTGGGCAGGCCTTAAAACCGTTCAGTAGAACTAACAACGCCTTTGTTGATCGCCTTTGTGCAAAACTTGACATGCATAATGTCAACTTCACTGTCTGGTCTGAATTCTCCGCCGCTTTCAAAACAGTCCACCTTGGCTGAAGGCTGTGTCAGGCCACTGACATAGGCTAGAACACCAAGGCTGCATCAAAATGGTGTCATGCTCCGCATAGTTACGCGGGGATTGTCTTCAGTTGTGACAAGCTCCTAGCATAACATTATCAGTCTCCAAAATCCTCCGCAGTCGGAGTGTGGCTGCCCACGTGGCGGGGGTAATCAAAAAACGGTCACACACGTAATGTTCTCATCCCCAGATGATGCAGTTGTACCATGGCGTTCGAGTACTTCGGCTGTTTGGATGATCCCTGGAGTCTTCTAGCCAGGGCACGACGACGGACGACGACGACGACGACGACGACAACAACAACAACAACACCAGTTCATAGAAATGAAACAACAGCAGCAGGATGGTGCTCATTTGGCATGCTATCTTTCTGAATTATTACAACAGGTGCTGACTTCTCAGCGGCATTCCGCGCATTCTTTCCGCCGGTCAGTCTGGCGGGTCAAGAGAGAGTGTCCATGCTCTCCTAGTATCTAAAGTGGCAGAAGGCCATGGTGGTTGTAAACGGTTCTAACACTTTAAGCGGTTCCAGCGGTTTCGAATATGGGTTTGAATGTAAATCGCCTCATGAGAGAGAGAGGAGAGAGAGAGGGAGGGAGAGGGAGGGAGGGAGGGAGAGAGAGGAGGGAGAGAGAGAGAGAGAGAGAGAGAGAGAGAGGGGGGGGGGAGATGCGAGGGACCACGGAGCAGAGAGGAGAGAGAGAGAGAGGAGCGAGAGAGAGAAAAAGAGAGAGCGAGAGAGAAAGAGCGGCGCGCGCGAGAGAGGAGAGCAAGACGAGAGAGAGAGAGGAGAGAGAGAGAGAGAGAGAGAAGAGAGAGTGAGGAGGGAGGGCGTGCAAAGACGACCTCCATGAACCAAGGCAAGGGTATGGACCTGGAAAGCAAGAAGAAAAATGCGACGACAGTAATAACAAGATAACCAACAGGTAGAGACACGAAAGAGCAACAGAAAAAAAAAAAAAGGTTATGTTTTAAAGAACAGCATTTCAAGACCAGTTGGCATCTCTGTATTACATGTGCATGTGTGCGCGTTGTGTGCGTGGAGCGGCACTGAGGAGGAAGGGCAGGGAGGGAAGAAAGAAAGTGGGAGGGGTACCCTTTCTTTTTTTTTTTTTCTGGTAATGCCCGCTCTACTTTCCCTGGTACTACCCAGTTACTTGGTGTCTAACCTGGGCGGTTGCTTTGAATTCATCAGCTAAATGGTCGATCACTTCGCTACTTTTTTTTTTTTTTTTTTTTTTTTTTACTCCCAGTTCTTATAGAGCAGGGAGTACTTTTACAATGGGAACGAAGAAATGCTGTCTGTGTGGTCTGTCTGTCTGTGGTCAAAATGTGTTCCACTCGCTACCGGCTCCAGACAAAACTGCTGGGCCGATCTTTCTGAAAGTTTTGTAGGTATCTTCATTATGGGTCACGGATGACGCCCGATGTTTCATTTTACCAGAATAACCGTTACTGACGGATATAACGGCCCAGAACGGTTTTCCTCCTTTATGGAATAATCTCTTGACATGTACAACAAATACATTATGACGCACGTTTGATTGTGACGTCAAATACATTATGGCGCTTGTTTGATTGTGGCGTGTTTTTTTCAGGGAGATAAACTTGGAGTACGTTCATATGTTTTGCTTTTTTTTTTTGTTTTTTTTTTTTTTTTGTTGTTTTTTTTTTTCAGTGGGCAAAAACGGGGCACAGTGCAGTGATGAGCGGCGCTGACCCCCCGTCACGTTTCTCATCGCGCGCGTCCAGCAGACGCTACTATTGGTAGACATTCATTTGGTGGAGATGATGCTTTAACCAACAATGTTTCACCTCCACCTACAGTATTTCTTCTCAAAGATCCTCTCCTTTTACGGTGGATTCCATTGCTCAGTGCCAGGGACTACAACACACATATCATTTGTGATAAAGACACAGGTGCTGAAAATTAAAGGCAAAAGGCTCTATTTGGACTGCTACGTGGATACGTGGATTACAATACACGTGACTGTGATTGAAAAAAAAAAAAACGACGAAGGGGCTGAAAATAAATGCCAAAACGTCTATCTGGACTGCTGTAAGGATGTGGATGGACCTTGCTGTGAGCGTAAGGAACTCTCCTAGCCCCCCCAAGTACGAGGTATTTCTTTTTTCATTTGTTCGGTACCTTCCCTAAAACAACGCCAGATTGGAAGATTTGCCAGATTTCTTATAACAAGTGTTTGCTAAAACAAGTGTTTGCTCCGCGTAGTATCGCCTCGGAACTTACGAAGAAAGCGATGACCGTTGAACCTTGTACACCAAAGAAACACAAGAACTGTAAACTGACTCGGTGGGGTGGCACAAGTACCCTAACAGACTGCGGGGAAACGATGTTTGGAGTCACAAACACGTCTTCAGGTGGTGTGACTGGAACTACAGGACGGCAGGTAGTGGCAATGACGACTGGTGGTGCTGGAACTCTGCCAGAGGATCTCCTCCCCCCCCCCTCCGACTGATGGCAGACTCAAGGCGCGAAATGTGTGTCGTGGACGGGAGGGGTGGGATGGGAGTGCGGGAGAGGGGGGGGGGGGAGGAAGAGGGAGGATGTTTGTCTGCGGATGACACAGCTGTCATCGCTGATGTAGGCTACTGTCAGTGTTGCCACGAACGACAGAGGATGAGTGTGTTGTGACACATTATGAGGGCGGTGTGCGGAGGTTAATGCTGCTAGAGGTCACAGAAGACAATGCGGTGGCAAGTCATAGAAGACACAGCTGTGACAAATCACAGAAGACAATGCGGTGGCAAGTCATAGAAGACACAGCTGTGACAAATCACAGACGAAAGACAATGCGGTGGCAAGTCATAGAAGACACAGCTGTGACAAATCACAGAAGACCAATGCAGTGGCAAGTCGTAGAAGACACAGCTGTGACCAATCACAGAAGACAACGCGGTGGCAAGTCATAGAAGATATAGCTGTGACCAATCACCGAAGACAAATGCGGTTGCGGTGGCAAGTCACAGAGAAGATACAGCTGTTATGGGGAACCCTGAAATATGTACTGCTGTTACAAATGGCAGTCTATGAAGTGTGTAGTTGTTGCACGTCTACAAGACAGCGTTAAGGCGAAACCATAGAGGATATAGCTGCAAACAAATCATAGAAGACAATGCGATGCAAACCTCAAAAGTGTATTGCTGCAACAACAAATGTCAGAGAGGACGGTGTTGAGGCACTCAATGAAGCGTGCTGTTGTAACAAGTCCAGAAGACAGTTGCTAAAGCGACCCATAGAAGATGCAGCCGTCACAAAAAATCACAGAAGACAGTGTTATGGAAACCTGAAATGAAAACTGCTAATACAAATGTTAGAAGACGGTGTGCACTTGTAACAAGCCTTGAAGACAGCGCTAAGGCGAACCATAAAGTATATGGCTGCAACAAATCATAGAAGACAATGTGAACGTGAACCTTAAAAGTGAATTGCTTGCGACACATGTTGAGAAGATAGTGCTGAGGCAATCCATAAGGCGTATAGCTCTAACCAATACAGGAGACAGCGACAAGACCCACCACAGAGGGTACGGCTGCAACAAATCACAGAAGACAACAATTATCATGCAAACCTTAAAAGTGTATTTGCTGCGACAAATGTTAGGGAGATAATGTCAAGACAAACTCACGAAGTAGTATGTTGTAGCTATATTTATGAATAAAGAAAACGGAGTTATGGCAACCCATACAGCTTTCTACTCCAAGGAATCATTGAACAGGGCGCTGTGGGTAAGATCATGGAAACTATTTATTGCTGTCCCACATGTCATCGGGTTCGCAAAGCATAAAAAATAGCTTTTCCCACCACGCCTTTGGGTGTGTGTGTGTGTGTGTGTGTGTGTGTGTGTGTGTTGTGTGTGTGTGTGCGCTCGCCCTTGTGCGCACGTGGTGTGTGTGTGTGTGTGTGTGTGTGTGTGTGTGTGTGTGTGTGTGTGTAACGTGTGTTGTGTGTGTGTGTGTGTGTGTGTGTGTGTGTGTGTATGTGTGTGTGTGTGTGCGGCGCGCGCGCGCGCGTGCGTGCGTACTTACGTGCGTGCGTGCGTGCGCGCGCGCGCGCTCGTGTATGTGTATGTGTATGTGGTGTGTGTGTGTGTGTGTGTGTGTACCCGCGTGCCTTTGTATGTGTGTGTGTGTGTGTGTGTGTGTGTGTGTGTGTGTAAGCTTGTCTGTATTCCATTACTTCCAAGCACGCACGGCGCCTCTGACCTTACAATTAAAGAGAAAAATTGTCAATCCAACGGGTTGAAGGCTAAAAGTGCTTGTTTTTAGGTTCTATGTGGTCATGAACGTGGAACCAACATACTAGGCTGGTACGTCCATCTTGGTTCACATTATCAAATAAATACTCACTGGCGATAAGAAATGGAGGGGCGAGTGGGGGGGGGGGTGTGGGGGGGGGGGGGGTGGGGGGGGGGGGGTTGTGGGGGGGGGGCGGGGGGGTGGGGGGGGGGGGGGGGTGGTGGGGGGGGGGGGCGTGGGTGGGGGGGGGGGGGGGGGGTCTATCGGGAGGCAATGGGGGGGGGGCGTGAAAAAATAGATAGGTGGATAAGGTGAACTGGTGCGGGTGGGGGATGGGGGGCAGCTGAGGGGAGAGAGAGGGAGAGAGGAGATAAGGAAAGGAAGAGTATTCAAAAACAGAAAACCACAAGGGGCATTCAATCTTCAGAAGTTAAGACAAAAGGCTTGTAACAGGGGAAAGAAAAGGGAAAAGGGCAGAAGGAGAAAAAAACGTAAGTGGGAAAAGAGAAGGGGGAAGAGATGGGAAAAGAGGATAGAAAAAGATGAAAAGAAAGAATAACAGAGGGAAGGAATCAAAATAAGCAAGAAAAGAGAGGGGACGGGACGAAAGAAGAAGAAAGAAGGGAAGGGGTGATGAAGAGGAAGGAAAAAAGGGAAAAAGCGGGAAACCAGAAAGACAGGAGGGGGATGAGGGACAAGGGTGCGGGGGGGGGGAGAAAGGGGGGGGGAGGGTAGGAGGGAGGGGGGGAAGAGGAAGGAAAAGAAGGGATGAAAAGAAAAAGGAAGGAGAGGAAGGAAAAGAGGGGGGGGAGGGGGGGGGGAGAAGGAAAGAAGGGAAAAAGAGAGAGTTTGGGGGGGGAA